>JAAGWP010000258.1:0-131623 GCA_013266165.1 Fusarium graminum
GACGCTCTAACCAACTGAGCTATGGAAGCCAATCAACTGATACGAAGCTAGCTGTTGATGGAGGGGGGCTTCCAAGACACCAAGTAGAATGAACTCCTACATAACGGTACAAACCACCCAGAAGATAAACCCCGACTCACACGAACCTATTTACAATAAATAAACAATAGCCAAAGTCGAAATCACAAGTCCAATAGAATGAATCCCAACTTTGGATCCCGCCGAAGCATCACCTTCACCACTCTGCAGCGTCTCCTTCTCCCAATCTGACTCATTCCACTTACTAAAGCTCAACCCTTGATCAAGTCTAGGCTTAAGATCAAAGTCTGCTTCTGTAGCCTTCCTCGAACTTGTGGTCCCGTTCCAACAATGTCGCTGGAAGCACTTATCGCACTGCTCAGGCAAATCAATGTCAACCCGTCGTAGCGAACCCTTTATGGCTGCGCAGGCAAGACATGCGGGCCAGTTCTCGTCCACGCTGCCGTTGCCGTAGGTTGCTATTTGAAAGGCGTTATCAAGGGCGATGTCGAGTTGGGTGTTTGTGAATTGTGCTTGGGTGTATGTGTAGTTGGTGTAGCCTGTCCATGGGGCGTTGGGCAGCCAGAGGAGAAGAGGTGTGTCGTCGCTGGCGTTGCAACCGAAGAATGTCGGTTGGAAGGAGAGATTTTGGGCGACGATTGTGTTGACGTCGGGAATTTTGGGGAAGGGGATGTTGCCTTGTGAGGCGACTAGGGCGGTGTCTATGATTTGTTAGTGGTGTCTCTAGAAGAGAGGAAATGTTGAGCGTACTAATTAGGTTCGTACCGTTGACCCATGAGTTTGGTGCATCGGATGAAGCTTCATAGACAATGATCAAGTCCAGTTTACGTTCAGGGATGATCAGCGGCCGGACAGGGTTACTATCCAGAGCAAGGCTGCCATCAACCTGATGGGTTGAAGTCAGTAATGCGCCATCATCGGCAAGCATCAACTTACAAGAAGAAGTTCCGATACACCCTCCATATCATCGCTGTAATCCTCAAACGGATTGGGGTAATTGGCCCACATCGACTCGTTGAAAGTCAAATCAAAGTACTGCGCCGTAGAGTTGACAAGTTGAACAAGCGGATTATCGTCTTGATCACTTGGGATGGGAATATCATTGATATCCGGATTCACCTGCTGACGTTCCTCGAGCCATCTCTTGGCAAACACAGGGATGCCATAGAAAGTATCGATGAACCACGCTGTGAATGCATTCGTAGTGGTACCTTGCATCAACGTAATCTTGTCAAACCCTTCAACACATTGGCTTTTATTCTGTGGTTTTCCATCAGACATGGCAGTTCCCAAGTACTTCGTGGGGATGAACGCCTGTACTCTTCCGCCAACCCAGCTTCCAAACTCAAACGGCGTAACTTCATACGATGTCAAGTTGAAGAGCGTGGATCTGTTGAGACCTGGATACATGAGCTTTCCGATCTCTGGAGACTTTCCAGGGACGACCTCGGCGAAAGTCAGGATGGGCATAGGCGCGTCGCCAGAATTAAACGCGGTGCCGTTGTCGGCAAAGTCAGAATAATTTCCGTAGAGCATATCATCGGGCAGCCAAGTTCCCCAGAATTGGCCAAAGGCGTCTGCGACGGAGACGGGGAAACCGGATTCATCTTTGGCGCCTATGTTCTCGAAGATGGTGTTGAAGAAGTCAGTTTGGTTACCATTTGGGCCGGCTGCGTATGAAGCCGAGAAGTTTGTTGCCTTTCTAAGGTTGTCAATGGTGGTGAAGTTATTCGCGGCGCTGAGAACGTTAGCACTTTGTTTCGGAGCGTAAACAGGTGACTTACAGTAGCGAGACTGTAACGGCACCGCCTCCACTTAGACCAGTGATGTACGAAAGAAGTTGCGTCAAACCTCCAGTCCGAGCAGCTTGCGCGGCATCTGAGCGAGCATCATACGCTTGCCAGATACCTAGACCTCCGATGCCAGACTGTGTGCCACCGCCAGAGACAGAAAGGCCGACGATAGGAACATCATCATCTTTGAGTTTCTTTAGATAAGCCGATACGTCGAAGCCAGAGATGTTTGCTAGTTTGAGGTAATCTTCCAAATCGGGAAGCATCTTCTTAGCTCTTTGCTCCCTCCATGAGTTCTCTTCGTCGGACAACCCCTGGAAATGTCAACTTTGATGTTGGAGTAGAGGCGGGGAGACCTACATCTGAAGATTTGCGGATCTTCAGGTCAGAAGGACATTGTGTGTAGACCGGTACGTATGGATCACTACCTTTGGCCAGCGCAAAGGCTGAAAAGGCGGAAATAAGGGCGAGTTGGTGGGCAATTGTGAGATGCATATTGAAATGGAGAGATCAGAGTACGGGCAAAGTCAAGACACAAAGTGCAACGGCGATCACCCCAGCCTTATGAACCCGCAATGGCAAGTCCCATGTGAAAGGTCGAACCGCCCCTAGTAAGCAAGACAAGCGCCACGGAAACTTTTATCGTTGGCAAAAGGCTAGATCCGACCAACGGGGTAGCGGGAATCTGGAGTTAGCTGGCGATGTTTAAGCCTTGGCGCGGGGAAGCGAATGCGATGTTGGAGGAATGTGAGCCGAATTCCGTCGGTGTTTTGGTGAGATTGGGGACAAGGTTTGTTACTACAGTAGCCGCGAGCCCTTTTGGCTAGAACGTGCTGTCGTGGCGTTGGTGTTTGGGGAGATCGTATCGCGGGGTTGCTAGTGAAAAGATAACTTTTGTCTATTCTCGGTCCCGAGCTCGTATAAACAGTTCTCTAAAACAAATATTCTTACTCTAAACAGGACGCTCAGTTCCATCGTCCCTAGAAATCTTCATTCTCAAGACACAACATGTCTCGTGTTCATCTTGATGTTTTAAATCCAAGACCGTTGGTGATCTTGAGTCTTAGTTTAAGTCTACTGTTTCCAATTCTTGCTCCACCTTGCTATCAACAAGACTAGAATTCCAGCGACCATGGATAGAGATGTAGCTTTTTCAGGTTAGCACAGCCCTAAAAGCTTGATAGACGATAGACGATAAACTTACTAACAGTAAATGCCCAGCCAACACCAATTCCGTTAATCATTGGAACCACTCCACCAACACTCATCGCACCAAAACTATACTGAACCACATACTTTCCAGTGATAACAGCCGTTCTATGCGCCGGCCGAACCTCTGAGTAAAGTTAGCATAGCACCCTTTGATGGTTGTTCAACTCGCCTGCAGCATATGTATTCAACCCACTGAACGAGCTCATAAGCCCAAATCCTTCAATGAAAGCGCTCAAAGCTGGCAGCGGTATCCCACCAAGCCTCTTCTGTACACTCCATCCATATAACAGAGTTCCTAACGGCAATATGAGAAGGATACTCGGTAAACTGCTGTTCAACCGATCCTCGGGGATTCGTTGTCCATGACGCTTTCGCATGTATCTCTTGACCACCACGTCAGAGACCTTACCTCCTACCGTACTACCAACAAGAAACCCAGCGCCCGGGGCTAGGTAGAAGAGACCACTGGATAGAGGAGACGTCAACTCGAAGCGAGGATTTATCACGCGGCGAACTGAACTCAGTATACCGTATTGATTGAAGCCCAAAAGGCCACATGCAATGTTCTACAAATGTAAGCGCATGTGTCTCACGAGACGGAGTGTACATACAGCGAGGATAATCTTTGGATACACGAATTGACAAAACACATGCATCGGGTTAAATGTCTGAAGAATCTCTTTCGGTGTCCGAGGCTTTGCCGTATGCACAATCTTTGGGTTTTCAACTTCGCTTGCACGAGGGATGAAGAAGAAAGACAAAGTGAGTCCAAACAGAGACATGCCTGCTTCAACGCCATATATGACTCTCCAGCTGGTATATGTCGCGATGATACTTCCAACGAGAGGCGCTATACAAAGTCAGTAAAAACGTTGTGTGAAGCTTGGTATGCTTACCGATTGAGTTTGTCGATACACAACTGCCCAGGAAAAAGCCAACGGCTGTTCCACGTGCCGTCTATCCAGAATTAGCCACGAGTCCGTATACTCATGCAAACAAACTCACAGGATCAAAGATATCAGCCAGGATTGTCTGTCCTGCTACCAAAAAGAATGGCCCTGTAGTCCCACCCAAGATCCAAAGAGATGCGAAACCAGGTAAATTCGGCGCCACGGCACATCCAATAGCACACAAGCAAAGAACGATATTCGCCGCTAGATATGCCGAGCGACGACCAATGATTGTACTAATTGGCATCCATATCAGCCCGGACAGAGCCTGTGCAACAAAGACGCCCGCGTTGATGGTGTTGATGGTAGTGACTGGTATATCTAGGTCAGAGGCAACTTCAATGGTGGCGGGCATGATGGCTGTGCTCCAGAACGTCATTGGGAGTGGCATCCAGCAGATTACAAAGAGGATGACCCATTTCCTCCAGGAAGGTATCTCGGCAACGTCGTCATCGATGGCGCGGACTGGTGGTAATGGTGTTTGGGGGGCTTCTAATGCTTGCCCGGACTTTGGTTGATTCTCCATACTGAGGGATGGAGGAATGATAAACTGGCCAGTTTTCTGCAAAATAAACAGAAGCCACAATTATTATACATAAATATTTACATGGAAGAGTTCCCCTCACTGCCAATGCATCTAAAAACAAACTCTTTCATGACTCCCAAGTGGACCATTCAAGAGTCACATCCCGTGTTCCATGACAGAAACCGTGCAATTCCCGCCTATATCGGCCGTCATGTTCAACTCCCCGGTCTCCCTTGCCGAGGTCTTACCATAAGGAGTAAGTCCGTCTGCTGACTCATCACGGGCAATCGAATCCTTCGCCGTGAAAATGTCGGCATCATGCAATACTTTTCCATACTCGTCTCAAGGTCACACGACACCACACCGCTGGTCCAATTGGACAATCAGAATACTTCTTGTCATGACTTCTCCTGAGGATTCGGGATCGGAGCAGCAGAGAGATGATGCGGGTTCGTCTACTGTCACGGGGAAGCGACAGCGCAAGACAAAATCTACAGCGTAGGTGAAATAATTTTGGCATTGAGATCCTCGACTAATGAATGTAGGTGTCGGCGGTGTCATGCGCGTAAAGTTAAATGCTCTGGTGGTCAACCTTGTCAAAATTGTCATCAGGCGAGTAAAGGTGCCGAGTGTTCATATCCTCGCAAGAACAGATTGGTCAAAGTTAGCCAACAGTATGTCACCTCCCGTCTCCGGCATCTTCTTTGTTAATAGATTGGTAGATATATCGACGATTTGGTGGCCGAGAACCAACGCCTTCGTAATCAAAATGTAGAGCCAAAACCTCGTCCCGAAGCTGACACGGTCGATCCGCCAATCGCCTCGGGCCCAGAAGCGTCATCAACCCTTCAGGGAACATTACTTGAGGAACGGCCGTGGTTCTTTGACATGAATGTTCTTCATACACCTGTTCTGATCGGAGAAGCTTCAGATGCAGCCTTTGCTACACGTGTTCGTCAGGCCATTTCAGAACCTGGACACAGTCACATCCCACGAGTCAACTACGCGCCCGATGAGACACTCCTCGCACTTTCGGACGAGGAATGTCCTTGGCCTATTCCATCTAGAGCTCGCTTACTTGTCAATGTCGCGTTGAAGTATGTTAGTCGAAGCTACTACATCGTTCGTCGTAGTCAGATCCTCGAGGGACTTGAGCAGACAATTCTGAACCCGCACTCGACGGACGCGCTACTTAAGAGTAAACTGTGGGTGCTGTTTGCTATTGGCGAGATGTACTCTACTCGAACCGCTGCCAAGGATAGAAACTTCCCTGGAATGGCCTACTTTGCCAGAGCCACCCGAATTCTACGAATTATCAGTGAACGACCACGTATCGATGCCATCGAAGTCCGCCTACTTCTCGTAAGTTTATCCAACGATACATATCAATCGCTGCTAACCATCCAGTCCTTCTATTCCCTCGCTTTAAACCGTAGGTACACAGCCTACACCCTCGCCGGCTCCTCTGTCCGAGTATCCGTGGTAATGGGTCTACATCTCAACGTCCCCGAATCACAGCTACGAGATGCCGGTGCGAGAGAACACAGGAATCGAGTCTGGTGGACCGCGTATAGTTTCGACCGCATGTGGGCGTCGAGACTGGGCCACCCAGTGGCGATCCGTAACGAAGACATTGAAGTCGACTTACCTACTGACCCAGTCTTGGACGTGCCGTCGGATGACTTTGGAGACTCGTCGTTTTTCATCGCTAGTATCCGTCTTGCGCAACTTGCAGCGCGGGTCACCAATTCGATATATACGAGGAAACCGCAGCAAAAGACCTTGTCGCAGCGGGTGCAAGAGGCGTTGAAGGATCTTCGTGCTTTTGTAGAAGGACTTCCGCCTCATCTACACATTGAACCCACTGATGCTCCTGAACCAAGTCCAAAGCCGTTATCTCTACATCTATACTTCAACCAGGTGGGTACCTCATTCATACATTGACATTTCTAACGAATCAGATCGCCATCACTGCAACCCGTCCTATCCTCCTTCACGTCCTACGAACCCACGTCGCAGCTTGGGACACGCGACCTCAAACATCACCTCAAATTCCAATATCCGCAAAAACCCTCTCCGAAGCCTGTGTCCGCTGCGCACGGCATTCCTGCCGGCTTCTCATCGACTGCTGGGTCGACGGGTCCTTTGCCACATTCGACTACTTCTATACGCAGTATCTCTTCTCAGCCGCCACGGTGCTCGCCATATCCAGCCTTATCGACAGCAAAGAATGCCGCAGCGACAAGGAGCAATTCGAGTCGGCGGCGCAGTTTCTGACTCAGTTGAAAGAGAATGGGAATTTCTCTGCAGAGGAGTTTTGTCGACACCTTGATGCGATGAAAGTTTGCATGACGGCTGTCGAGGCGCGCCGCGGGAACTATGATGTTTCCAATGCAGGGTTAATGCAGTTGGAGGAGATCGATGTTGGACCTGCGTTTACGAATGCTACCGCTGGAATGGCTCTATCGGAACCTTCGTTGCAGGAGCTTTTGTCACAGCCTGTTTTGGATTTGCAGTTTATCGATGCGTCGATGTATCAGGATGGATCGCAGGGTTTGTATTGGCCTGACATCAGTCCTGAGAGCTGGTGTGCTAATGGTTGGACGCCTGGTGGATGAGCTCTCAAAAGGGTTTTATGTTTGTGTGCAGCGTTGGATTGATGACTGTAATATAAAAGGATGTAGAGTTTCAAATTGAATCGGTCTACTCTGCACATACATCCTGATTATTTACTTGGCCGTATTCTTTACAACCTCAAACCCCTTCATTGTATCAAGTGCCTCCCGAATCTCCATCTTATATCGTGGAATACCACCAGCGTAACAAACAGGCTCATACACCTTTCCAGGAACAGACCCACCCATATATCTACAGTAGTCAGTACAGAAATGCTACAAAGGAGTGTAGACGTACGTGGATCGAGTAGTGGGAAACAAGCTGAGATTGTTCAAATCAATAATGTGTTGCTTCCATTCATCTGCTGCTTTGCTTTCGGGGTTAATGTATTTGATGTTGTTGTGGTTGATCTTGTCGATGCAGTCTACGATCCAGCGGCCCTGGACCTCGACGGTTGTGGCTAGGAAAGTTAGCATGTTACGATTGAATCGGGGGTTTACTTACGTCCGTTACTGAGCAGAGTTGGGCCATGGGGACCATAGATGTGGAACATATTGGGATAGCCTGGAGTCGTTACACCGAGGTAGGTCTGTGGCTCCGTCAGTAGCTGAGATACTTATTGGATGAGCTACATACTCTTGCACCGGTCTTCCATTCTTTCTCGAGTTCGGTACCGTCGATACTCTCTAGACCAAGCTGTGTCATCACTATATCTGTCAGCACCACCAATGTATCTCTACTGCTGCATCACTCACCGCCAGTAACAACATCCTATCTCAGTTAGCTTCGCCCGTACAAAAGACACACAAGACTTACAAAGCCAGTAGCAACAGCAACAACATCAAATTCGTGATGCGTGCCGTCCTCCAACGTAATTCCCGTCTCGGTAAACTTCTTGATGGCGTTGTTCTTGATATCCACCACATCTACATTAGTCCTGTTGAACTGCTCGTAGTAATTATACTCCAAGCAAGGCCGCTTGATTCCAAAGTAATGAGGCATCTCAACTGGTGCGAGAAGATCCCTCTTCTTAGGATCACCAATTCTGTCGCGGGTCTTCTTGGCCCAGAAGTTGTAAGACTCCTTGTTAGCCTCTGCACTGAGCAAGTTGTCTTTATACACCGCAACCCAGTATCTGAACCCCCCTTCGCCCCAAACCTTTTCATAAAAGGCCTGCCGCTCCTCGGGTGTGTCGTCAAAGGTGTTCTTCTCGTACCAATCATAATGGAAGCCGGCAAAGCTAGTCTCGCGGTATCGGTACAGCTCGGGGTAGAACTTCTTAGCCCGATTCTGTTCTTCAGCTGTGGGATACTTGCGACGGAGAGGAACGGCGAGATTGGGGGTTCGCTGGAAGACTTTGACGTGGCCGGCTTTGGGACCCCAAGCTTGGGTTATCTGAACGCCGGATGCGCCGGTGCCGATGATTGCGCAGCGTTTATTCGCCACGTCGACTTCCTCGTCGGGCCAGAAGGAGGAGTGATGGATGATTCCCTTGAACTTGTCCATACCTGGCCAGTCTGGGATGTAGCGACGAGCAGCCTGGATATGTTAGCGACTATCAAGGGTGCAGGATGTTGGGAGTATGTACAAATCCAGTGCCTAGAACAAGATACTTGGCTTTAGCCAGGCGACCATCCTGTGTGCGGATGTGCCAACGTCCACTGTCAGTATCAAACTTGGCACCCACAACCACAGTGTTGAAAGCACAATCCTTCTTGATGCCAATGACTTTGTCAACGTGGTCAAAGTAAGCTCGAAGTTCAGAGTAGTTAGGATAGTTAGTTGACCAAGTCCACGAGTTGTAGACCTCGGGCCAGCTAAATTCATATTCTGGTACTTCCGAGTCGACAGCTGCACCCGGGTAGCAGTTCCATCGCCAGGTGCCCTGTCATACATCAGTGAGTCAGGTATAGTAGTCAGAAGGCAGGATCTTACACCTGTGTCGTTGCCAGCTTCGTAGATAACGGTCTTGTAGCCGCGGTCACGAAGGGCCTTGAGCATGAAGATACCTGCGAAGCCGGCCCCTACAATCAGGGCATCTACTTCGAGGTTATCTGCGTATGGGCCATTGCTGTCATGGTGGGCGATGGAGTAATCGGTAAGTTCAGTGTTAAACTTTTTGTGTGACTGAGGAATTGGTTCACCCATTGTGGTTTACTAGGAAATGGCTAAGGATGTCTTGGAGACTTTATTTTTGGAATAAGATGTTGGTGTTACTAACAAGACCCAATAGATGATGATGATAACACTGAACATTAAAGGAATGACATCGTCTTTTAATCTTGACTCTTCCCCCCTCATGCATAGTTACCACAGTCCGACAACACCGGCTGTGAACCTCTGCAAGGTGCACAATTACACATGAACCACAAGGAATGTAAGCAGCGGGTTCCCGTCCGCGGCATTGCGCAACTGAAGCCGCATATGGTACGACGCTCTTGCAGCTCGTGATACACCAAACAGGCAGTTACAAACTATTACTCGCAAGAAACTGAGTTCATCGATGTTACATGGCATGTTCGTCTCCACGCAAAGCACCAACCCCCGGATTCCCCAGATCGTCACCTCCTTACTAACTAACTGCCGAAGTTTGAATGGAGACAGACCAAGTCTGGCCTCGTTTTCGAGTCTGTGCACATGCTGCGGACTCGGCTCCGCAGAGATTGCGGAAGGGATCGACACAGGGGGGAACTTGGCGTGGGTTGAGCGGGGGAGCGGAATTGAAGCCGCTGAAGGGTGTGACAGAATAAAGTAATGGATCTGCGTGGGGTTTGTGGGTTTGAGTGCGTGGGATTTTGTCTGCTGACTTACAGCGACAACGCGATATTCGGGGTACCGAGACAGCATTCGCTGCGTGTATCCTGGCTTCAAAGGATATTTGGGAGAGACGTAACATCAGTTGAAGTATAAATAGCTACCAGTGACATCACTGCACTTTTCAACAAAGCTACTCAACTGCTTTTCGTCTACTCATCCCCACAATCCAATACCCAGCAATCATGCCTCTCACTTCACAAACCACCTCCAAGCTGCAAGGTATCATTGACAATGCCTGCTCAGATCAAAAGACCGGCATCCCCGGTGCAACCGTAGTAGTCGTTGATAAGAATGGTGAAATCTTTGCTCATTCAGCAGGCACGCGAGGCATAGGGACTCAGGAGCCCATGACTCTGGACAATGTCTACTGGATCGCTTCGTGCACCAAAATGCTTACAGGAGTTGCTTGCATGCAGCTTGTGGAGCAGGGCAAGTTGAAGCTTGACGATGGAGATTATCTGGAGAATCTGTGTCCTGAACTCAAGAAGCTCAAGGTATTGAACAAAGATGGGGGTGTCGAGAATAAGAGGAATGTTATTTCTCTTCGGATGTTACTGACTCACACTGCTGGTTTTGGTTATACGTTCTTCAACGAGCGACTCAGAGATTGGAGTCGTCCAGCTGGTGTGGATGAGTTTTCTGGTAGGATTGAGGACATTACACTTCCCCTTCTTTTCCAACCCGGCGAAGGCTGGGAGTATGGTGTAAGTCGCCCGACCTTATTATACGCTCTCTACTAAAATCTCAGGTTGGTATTGATTGGGCTGGCATAGCGCTTGAACGTGCTACAGGACAGCGTCTCAACGACTATCTCCAGCGACATGTCTTCCAGCCTCTCGGCATCAAAAACATGACCATGTTCCCCGGGCATGCGATGCGTTCAAAGCTTGCATCCATGCACCAACGAGATCCAGATGGTACCCTTCGAGCACGCGATCACCTGCATCGTCTTCCGTTGGTGATTGATCCCGATAATGCATCTGAGGCTGCGTCAGTCTTGAACAGCGGTGGCGCGGGCATGTTTGCGCAGCCTCAGGAGTACGGGAGTACGTGAATCTTCCCTAAGCTATGCTCCTGCTAACGTTTGACAGAGGTCCTCACTATGCTCCTCAACGACGGAAAGTGTCCCAAGACGGGAAATCAGATTCTGCAAAAGGAAACAGTTGATCACATGTTTAGCAACAGCGCAGAGAAGTTTCCCAATCTTGCTCGTCAGCCTATTCCTGCGTCCAAGCCGGACTTGACGAATCCGATCGGGGAGCTTTATCCTGTTGCTGGCAATCCTCCTCAGGTATGGTTCAGTCACTACGTGAATGTCGAAGATGTAAGCTGACTGACATTTGTAGGGCTGGGGATTGACGTTTTTCCTTCCAAATGGTGGTTCTTCGGGACGCTCCAAGAGTACCGCTCAGTGGGCGGGTTTGGCTAATCTTTGGTGGTGGGCTGATCGTGAGCATGGTGTTGCTGGAATTATATGTACCCAGATTCTACCGTTTGCAGATGCAAAGGTGTTGGGTCTTTGGGTTGGTGTTGAGACGGAGGTGTACAAAGCAATTCTGTAGTCTTTTTCTTGGTAGTATTCTGTGTTTAGACAGTCGTTTCATAGCAATCAAGGGTGGTTTCCACAAATGTACTCAATTACAAATATCCACCCGATCTAGAGCTTAACTCAAGACCATGTAATCCTCGTGATCGGCAACTCCATCAACCCGAAGATCGTCCTTCATCACCCAATAACAGAACTAATCTCCCACCCCAGTCCGGTAGTCAATGACCGGAATCAAGATTGACACTCGATCTAAACCAAGATAGCAAAGAATGCGGGGAAGTCTTTTGATCCGGGGATCCGGAGCTACTACGTCGCCATGTGGGGGGTTCTGGGGTTAGCGAGCATAGGCTGAAGATTGATCAACTAATAAACAAGACTCCGCCCACTCTTTTTTTCTGCACTGCATCTCCTCTCGAAACATCTTTATCCACTCGACTCGCGATATTCACATCATGAAAAGAACACAATATGCCTGCGATCAGTGTAGAAAGTCTAAACGAGGCTGCGATGCGAAGCCTTTGGATTACCCCCAAAACATGGACCCTCTGCGCGGCGGAAGGTTGATTGTTGGAGAGAAGCGTGAGTCTTCTCCGCACTCCAACGTGCAAATGCTAACTACTTGACAGCTCCCCTCGCTCAGTCATCTCCGTGTTCTTATTGTACCAAAACTCACAAAAGATGTACCATGAATTGGGCGTGGACGCAAATCCAGATTCAGTATGCTTTAGCTGCTGCTGCTCGTGGAGAAGCTGGCATCGAGTGTGTGATCCCGACAAGAAGCTCATCGACGGAGAAGAGCCTCCCATCGCCTGTGGCTTCGGTGGTCCACGACGATATGATCCTTGATGCGGAGTCAACTACGATATCATATATTCCCCAGTCGCTACCGTCTATGCCGATGTTTTCAGATATTGATGCTGGGTTGCAGGACCTTGATGTGCCCTCGTTTCTGGACAGCTCTCTTGACACTTTGGCCTTCAATTTTAAGCCTCAAGAGCCTAATGCTTTGGATACTAACTTCCACGGCGTCTCTTTCAAGGAGTTTGAGCAGCCATCGGAATGTTTGAGGGAACCTTGGGAGTTCTTCAAAGAGTCGGCAACACAAGAACCACCAGAACAGTTCGACGCGTTCGACATTTCACAATTACCCATCATCAGTCCTATAGAACCCGAACAGTCGCTTGTTCTGTCATCTAGTCCTGCCGGTACAGCAAATGAGAGAGACTGGGACACCAGGAGGAAACGCCGTCGTGTGTCTAATACCTGGAGTGACACTCAGAGCAGCTCCCTGTCATCCTTCTCTGTGGATCAATCAATGATGGCACGAAACAATAACCAACTTATCTCCACAAACCTTTTACAGATCTACCACGACGTCCTTGAACATAACCTCTCTTGCTGGTTGAACGAAGTCACATGTCCCTTCGGAAGACAAAAGGACTTCAACAAGCCGAGCAGTTTCGCAGAATGGGGTTCCTCATGGACAAACAAACTCCTTCGCCGAACGCTAAACCTCGATCAAGCGGCGCAATCAACGCAACTCATCCGAATTTCAAGACAAGAAGAATCGAGAACGGCAAAAGCTCTTCATCTATCCATCATGGCTTTCGCTACACAATGGGCCCAGGGATCCCGACGACAAAAGGAACGGTATCCCTCTCTTGCTGACAATCCACTAAGCGAATTTATGGATGAAATGAGAGAAGAGTTTGATCGAAATCTGCAGCGGAATTTGTGGGATCAGGCGCGAAGGGCCCTCGACGATGTTGCCGATGTTGAGTCGTTTCGTGTTGTTTGCGCGGAGATGATCTTTGGACTTACTCAGAAGCCGCTCGCTCATGAGGATGGTGATGTTGCCAAACATGACTTCGAGGGAGAATACGACGCGGAGTTGGTAGCCGATGAGATCGCTGATATAATCGAGAACGACGGTCCGCCGATTTATATGGAGAGGGCGGCGCGGAAGATGCATAATCTCAAGTATCGATACGATGCGGAGCAAAGAGGAATATTCACCAGTCGAAGCAAGAAACGACCAAATACATCGTCAACGATGAGCACCGAAGACAGAGGCTCGATAAGCTTGTTGTACTGGTTGACCGTCATGTTTGACACTGTTAGTTCGTCTATGGCCGAGAGACCGATTGTCGTTGTCGACGCAAACAGTCAACATGACGACGCCCGCGGTGACACAGACTGGAATGTCCCCCTTTTCATACAAGACAGTTTGGAGAAGCCCAAGTTGGTAGTCCACTGGCCGTGTTCTTACGAAGAAGCAGCGGAAGCAGTTACAAGATCTGCGCCGGTTAAAGTGCTGATGTTTCGACATGTGGCTTACTTGCAGAACATTCTGAGATTGGGTGAGAAGAAGGAGAAGGTCGAGGAGTTTATCGAAAGGTCTGCCGGTGTGTACAGATACTGGAACATGACGCAGTAAGTTCATTCCCAGATACAAAAGACAAAGCTAACGAACAATAGCGGCACATTCTTTAGAGAACTTCTTGAAAACTACGACGAAATACCTGGTCGCATCCAAAGCTGGTTCCTCTGCATCTCAGCCCACTGGCATCTCGGCACCCTTCTCCTGGCCGATCTAATCGAGCACATCGATACCCACAACCTCGGCATCTCTACATATAGCGACGCGCGCAAAAGTAATAACTGGGTTCTCCGTCTGCGTGAGCGCAGCGCAACAGAATTATCAGAGCTAGCGCGCGTGACAGCCCCTGGTGTAACCACAGCGTCCGAGTTCCACCACGCTCTCAACGAGAGTATGATTCTTACGGAGCCGTGGACGGTTATTTTAATAAGAGCGTTTTCGAAGGCGGGAAATTATTGGCTTGGTGAGGCGAGTAGATCAAGGTGTGGAAGACAGGAGAGGTTGGGGAGGGCTGAAGAGTGTGTCAAGGGGTTGTGGATATTGGGTAAGAAATCGGATTCGGCGAGGAGGGTTGCTGAGACTTTGTCTAGAGCGAAGAGGAAGATTCGTGTGTAGAGTCACTACTAGTATAAAGTTTCACGGATTTAGTGTGCAGGATTTAATACCATCGGGCACGTACTATCCAAACGCGATAAGGCACTGGTCTTTAATTAAGACAGTGTTTCTCACCTTCGTGGCCCGTTTCCTGGGGGGAGCAGTGAATGTGGAGAATGTTCTTAGCGTGCAATCAAGAACACAAGTTCAAAAATTAGGTTCTGCCCGGGCTCGAACCGGGGACCTTCTCGGTGTTAACGAGATGTCATGACCAACTAGACCACAGTACCATGATATTTGATGACTCAGATTGAGTTGTGAGAAAGTATAACCCTGACTCATATTCATCAATCAAAAGGTGGGAACACCAACTCTTTGGCCAAAGTGCAAGGCGGCAGCACGTTTGTTGGTTAGTCTACCAATATTTCAACATCACCTAGGTTTATATATTGAACAGAATGCAGTGTTCACGAGGCACCAGCATTATTGGGGGGTCGCCCTACAGATGGCCTCTCAGGTTTGAGTGATGCATGAGTGCGTGTACGATTCCCTTCAATGTCAATGTATCAAATTGAACGAGACTATGGCGTGATACAAATCTTACTCGATCATGGCTTTTCTGCAAGTCTAATCAAGAAAGAACAAAGGATCTAGAGCGTCATCGTCTTCGAATACCATAGCTCAAGCCTATCAATCGCCAATGCCTCGTTATACCTATCTTATAATGGAACAAATAGACAACTCACACGCTCACTACTTTAGGGTAGCCTAGCTCGTCAATAACCCCTCTTCCCCAGATTTTGCGGTCCAGGACTACGTCAGATTCATATCCGCGCGTTCTAATTGGCCACCTTCACCCAATTCCCCAGAGACGATCTGCAAATCCCCTCGGTATCCGACCGCGGAACCTGAAGCCACATACCGAGGTAATCGACAGTATATAAAGACTATCTTCAAGTCACTTCCCACCAAAACAAATCATACGTTCTTGGCATTCAGTACAAGCACCTCTATTACCATGACGTTTCAATCACCACCTTGGGTCCCAAGCCTTCCCAGTAAGTACCTCCTCACTCCAGACAAAAGCACGAAATTGACACCGACAGATGTCCCCGATTCTATCAGTGTGGCAGACTTTATCAACACAGAAAAATCTGGCCGAAGGAACTTTGCTACTTCCAAGAATCCATACACATGTGGTGTAACGGGGCAGTCGCGCACTTCTGCACAGGTGGCACAGCGGGTTGACTACCTGGCGCGTGGCCTGGCGAAACACGTCGGTTTTGATCCGCACGATGGAACGGCTTGGGATAGAGTCGTGGCCATTTACGCGCTCAACACTGTAGGTTTTACTTAAGAAAGTAATATTCACTGCTCATGCCATAGTAGATCGATTACATCCCCGTTACGCACGCCATTCATCGCGTCGACGGTATTGTCACACCTGCTAGCTCAGCACATTCGGCTTCGGAACTTGAGCAACAGCTTCGGTCGTCTGGTGCAAAAGCATTGTTCACATGTGTGCCTCTGCTGAGCACTGCTCTGAAGGCAGCCAAAGCTGTTGGAATCCCAGAGAAGCATATCTTCCTCCTTCCTCTACCTGAGACTCCCTCCGAAGGAACCTTCAAAACAATCGAGGATTTGATCTCGGAGGGTCAAGGTCTCCCACCGCTATCTATTCCGGCATGGACATCCGGGCAGGGCAAGAGACAGGTAGCTTACCTTTGCTACTCCAGCGGCACATCTGGTCTACCGGTATGTTTCACGTCCTTGGTGACGTTGGCGAGTTATCTAACACTTTTTAGAAAGCAGTCATGATCTCTCACTACAACGTCATAGCATGCACTCTTATGATCCACACATTCGAAGGTGTCACCCGCGCTCAAGACAGTATAGACACACAAGTTGCGTTGGGTTTACTGCCCTTTAGTCACATCTACGGTCTCGTGGTAATCGCACACATAGCACAATACCGAGGCGACGAGACCATTGTCCTCCAGCGCTTCCAGCTCGATCAATTACTAGCCGCCATTCAAAAGTTCCGCATCGAGCAGCTCAGCGTCGTACCACCCATCATCGTGCAAATCTTGAGCAACCACGATAAATGCAAGAAGTACGACCTCAGCTGCGTCCGACTTGTCTTTTCGGGTGCTGCTCCGTTAGGTGGTGAGACAATCGCCAAGCTTCTCGAACATTACCCCAAATGGAGAATTAGTCAAGGTTACGGTACGTTTCACACCATCCAGCACGGAGCTCTTTTAATAGGAATAGGATTGACCGAGGCTTCACCATCCGTGTTCCACACGAGTGAAGCAGATGCACTTCTCGGCTCGTCGGGTTCACTCCTCCCAGGCGTAAAGGCCAAGATCATCGATCAGCACGGCAAGGAAGTCACGCAGTACGAAACACCTGGCGAACTATACGTCCAAGCGCCAAATGTTGTCTTGGGTTACTTACATAATGAGAAAGCAAATGCAGAGACATTTGTGTGGCATGAGGACGGCCGATGGTTGAGGACTGGTGATGAAGTGCTGGTACGGAAATCAGACCAAGGTTTTGAGCATTTCTTCGTGGTTGATAGGATCAAAGAACTCATCAAGGTCAAGGTAAGCCCCCGAAGTTCGCACCAATGAAAACATCGCTAATCGTCTCAGGGCCATCAAGTCGCTCCAGCTGAGTTGGAGGCTCATCTCCTCGATCACCCTTACATAGCCGACAGTGCGGTAATTGGCATTGTCGACGAGCGTGCAGGTGAAGTCCCACTGGCATTTATTGTCAGGAGTAACGAAGCAAAGGGCGTCTCAGACGAAGATGTCACGAAGGCTGCATATGAACATGTGGAGAAGCATAAGGCGAGGCATAAATGGTTGAAGGGTGGCGTAAGGATATTGGATGTCATTCCCAAGTCACCAAGTGGGAAGATTCTGCGACGAGTGTTGAAGGCCAAGATTTTGGAGGAGAAGCCAGTTGCTAAGCTTTAAACAGCTTCAATATTGAATAGATTAAGCCATAATATTATTAAATTATCGATTCTATAAAGCCACTGTACAACCCCCGCCACTTCTATTACGATGTATCAATCTATTTCAACCCCTTCTTGACCTCCTATTCTTTTTAAGACTTTCTCTTCTGCATCAAACCCTTGAGGGGGTTCTTCCCGCGGAAACGCATCCAAGTGGCAACATAGACCACAAAGTAGTTGAATGCAATGAATGCGCAAAAGATTCCAAAGTCTCGCCAGATGTTACTGTAATAAACGCTGAACCCGGCACCAAACTCATCACCGGTGGAGTACTGGCAAAACTCACAGTACCCATCTGAGCCAGTCTCGACATACCCTCCGGAACGCTGGATGTAAGATTGCACGTACTCGTTACAAGACTGGCCAGAAGGAGGCTCGAAGCGTGCGAACTCTCCCTCCTCACATCGCACGGGTTGGTCGTGGATGGCAACACCGAGGAAAGCTTCGAGAAGGTAGTGGAAAGGCGTGAGCCAGTACATCCACTCTCGCCAGAATGTGGGGAGGCCTTGGGGTGGGACAACAACACCACAGAAGGAGACGACGAAGAGGAAGAAGATAGGAACAAGGAGAGACGCGAGAAGCTCATTTGGTGCAAAGGCAGCGATAGCCTGGCCGAAACTGACGTAGTAAAGCTCAAAGAGGAGGACAAGGAGGAAGGCGAAGCCAGAGGTGAAGCTGGATGCCTTCCAGCCAAAGACACCCCACCACCAACAGTTGAAGTAGATACCACCTGCGACAATGCGGTAGGGAATCTCGACAATGATAGCAGCTGTGGTCCATGCAAACCAGCTGTAGATCTTGGCGTTGTTCTCTCGCCATTGGAAGATCTGGCGCGATTTGAGGAACACGGGCTGGAGCTGTTGGATGAGAGGAGGGCTGATGGTGAGCGTCATGAAGATGGAGAACAGTCTGTTCTGGTAGTCAATGGATGCGAAGCCGATCTTGTAAAAGGTAAAACAGTTGAAGAGACCTGTCGCGACGTGCAGCATCATGTTGCCGAAGATGTAATCGGGGGAGCGCCAGTACGAGACGAAGCTGCGACGAACGACAGCCCATGTCTGAGTGGATAGCGGCATGGCGTATTCGCGGTCATCCTTGAGGCTCTTTGAAGGCTCGACATTACGACGCTGTTCAGTCATCTGTTTGATCTCCTGCAAGCGCTTCTGGCGTTCAGATGAATCGGCCCAAACATCACCCCAGTCTTGGCCGTCATAGTCAGGGTTCCCAGCGCCGATAGCCTCGAGCATGTACTCAGCAGGGTTGGCGTGAGGGGGGCATTTGGGTCCGCCATTGGACTCGAAATAATGGATCAAGTTCTCAGAGTCGTGGCCAAGAGGGCCATGGTATGCGACGCGACCGCCAGACTTGAGGAGAAGAAGCTCATCAAAGTTCTCGAAGAGGACGGCAGAAGGCTGATGGATTGTGCAAAGAACAGCTTGGCCTGCGTCTGCAAGCTTGCGAAGGAAACGAACAATGTTGAAGGCAGCGCCAGAGTCAAGACCAGACGTAGGTTCATCAAGGAACATGAGAAGCTCAGGCTTGGAGGCTAGCTCGACACCAATAGTCAAGCGCTTGCGTTGCTCGGCGTTGAGGCCCTGTCCCACTGTACCGATGATAGCACCAGCGATGTCGCGCATCTCAAGAAGGTCGATGATGGTCTCACAGTATGCCATCTTCTCCTTGGTGGGGACTTCCTTGGGTTGACGGAGTAGAGCAGAGAATTGGAGAGCTTCACGGACGGTGGCGGTCGGTTCGTGGATATCCATTTGCTCAGCGAATCCAGTAGCGCGCTGGAACGACTTGGGGAGGGGACGGCCGTCGACGAGGAAGTCGCCAGTGATCTTGCCGAAGGTGAGACGTTGGGCAAGGCCGTTGAGCAGTGTAGTCTTTCCGGCACCTAAAAATGTTAGTTGATGTCTGAGGGAGCGGGTTACGAGACCTACCAGAAGCACCCATGAGAGCAGTCAGTTTTCCGGGACGGACATAACCTTGAACATCTTGAAGTAGTTTCCTTTCGCCCTTCTCGAAGGGGATGGTGTAGTTGATGTTCTCGAAAGTGAACACAGTCTCGTTCTTGGCGACCTCTTGGGTAACCTGCTCATCACTCTTGGTACGCTCAGCGTCACCGCTTGCGACAGGGTCGCTCTGGCCGTTTTCTTCGTCATGCTTGTCACCCTTGGCACGGCCACCAGTGGCAATTGACTCTTCAACCTTCTTGGGGACTTGACCACGCTTGAAGACAGTGATGGCACCGCCTCCGACGTTGGGCTTCATGAGTTCCATACCGAGAGCAGTGAGGAAGACAAAGAAGAGGAAGAATGCCCAGAGAAAGCCAAAGTTTCGCCACAGATGGGATCGCGTATAAGTAAATGACTGCTGAATATAGGCAGCGCCAGACACGGTAGTCGAGCCGGGAGTTGCACCTGCGAGTGTGCAACCCTGGTTCTGGGGCCGAGCATTAGGGCCTTGGGGAACAAGATACGGCGCCTCGCATTCAAGGTCAAGGTAGGCAAACTCATTGGCCATGAGACACTCAAAACCGTACTGGATCCAATTGATCCATCGCAACCATCCGAACCAAGGATGCATCGACGAAGGTGGGATGAGATAGCCGGTGTAAACGACGAGGATCTGGATAGCAACACCTGTGAACCTCGTCGCGACGTCCAACGTACCACACCATGCAGAAATAGCGCGGAAGAAGGCATACGTCACCATGGTTACTAGCCACAGAATGAGGTTGGAGATGAAGAACTGCGAGGCTGTGCGCGCGAGATTCGCCATAAAGTAGATGATAACATTGAAGATGAAGACCTGGATGAAAACAAGCGGCACATCCACCACCGTCTGTGCAATGGCAAATGCAGAGGGACGATAGAAGGAAAAGGACTTGTGCTTGAGGAGAATAGGCTTGGACTCGAACGCAGAAGTCTGTTCAGCCAAAGCAAGCAGGGCGTTGAAGAGAAGCAGGAAGAATAGCGCACCACCACGAGGAAACGCGCCCGCGGCGGTATCAGGCAGGTTGTAAAAAAGGGAACCGACGATGAGACCTTGGAACAAGAGACCGCCCCATTTACCAAAAAGTGAGGCTTTGTCGCCGAACATAACAAGGAATTGGCGGTGCGTGCATGCCATGACCTGCTTGTAGAAGGAAATCTCGTAGTTCTTCTTCTTACTCTTCTCCGACTCATGCCGACGTCGCTCCTCAGCAAGAGTCTCCAGCTCACGTTCAAAATCGTCGATGTCGCGAAGGTTCTTCTGGTAATCCTCACTGCGGCGGTAGGCATCAGAGAATTCCTCGGGCGTACGCGGGATACGGTCCTCCCACCCTTCACGAATGCTGCGTTCGTGCACATCAGTCACAGACGTAAGGAAATCAGCTGTGGTCCATCGCTCGGGGCAGTCGAAGCCGAGGTTGAGGAAATACTTCTTCGCATCCTCTGCCCGGCCGTAGTACAGGCACTTGCCTTGGTCGATGAGGAGGACCTTATCGGCGAGATCATACAGCTGCTCACCGGCTTGGTAGAGAGACACGGCAGTCGAAGTGTCGGCCATGTTCGTCATCGCTCGGATTGATTTGACATATTCCACAGCTGTGCTAGCGTCGAGACCTTTACTCGAGTTATCCCAGCCTTGAACTGAGGCTCGTGTGATCATCGCCTCAGCGATCGACACTCTTTTCCTCTCTCCACCAGATACACCACGGATGAACTCGTTACCAACCTTGGTGCCAAGGGTGTGCTCAATCCAGAAGAGCTTTGTGACCACACGGAGGAATTCACGGACGTAATCCTGTCGGGTCTCGCCCTCGAGGCGGGATTCCTTTCCGGGTGTGCGCGTCTGCAGAGCAAAAGTAAGGGTCCGCTTCACAGAGAGTGTCGCATAGTGAAGGTCATCCTCAGGGTTGTAGATGATCTCGCCGCGAAAGTCCTTCGCCATAGTCGCTGCGTCGGTACCGCCGTATGTCACCTCTCCCTCAACGGCCTCGAAGCCTGCGCGTTGGTTGCAAAAGGTCTTGAGGAATGTGCTGCATCCTGCGCCGGGACGACCCAGCACAAGAAGTAGCTCACCCGGTCGCACGCAGCCGTCAAAGTTGTCAAGAATGTCACGAACAGGTGCCTTGGCGAGGGCAGCTTTAGGTCCTTGGGTAAAGAGCTTGCCTAGCTTTCGTGGAAGACCCATAAAGAAGTCTCCTACGGTAGGCTGCAGACTCGATCCCAAACCGACACCTCGGACCGTCAACCCACGAAAGATGACACCGCTGTGGCGCGTTTTCTCCTCCTCGCTTTGTTCCTGGCGCTTCTGACCAAAGATGCGCGACATGAGCCTGTCGAGCTCCTCATTATCTTCATGTTCTTCTTCCTTTTCGGCGGGGGTGCTGGCGTTCGTCTTACGGCGCGAAAGAACGCGAAAGAGGTCTTCTTCGGTACGGCGAGACTCTCGCTTCTCGAGTCGTGGTTTCTCGGGCTTCTCAGTGTTCGACTTTATCGGTGCAAAGACAGGCTCGTCGGCGTCGGGCGCCTGTTTGGTTGGTGCATGGCCATTGCGAGTGTCGATTGAAGTGTCGCGGGGCAGGACTGTGCTTGAAGATGAATTCCGGGCCAAGAGGGGTGCAGGAATTGCCGTGTCGTGGTGTTCAGGTGCAGTGTGGGAGTTGTACGGCACAGTGTTGTAAGATTGATCTTGTGCTGGGGTCTGGTGCTGAGATGCTAGAAAGCCCCCTGTACCTGTACCAATTGCCGCTGATGCAGCCGAAGTGCCGTGTTCTGGGCCGGTCGTGACATTGTCATAGGTCTGATAACCCGCGTTACGGCCCGCAAGCCCAGATTCAAGTCTATCGATATCGGTAGCATTGCCTAGAGGTGTCAACTGATCGATTGAGTTGACACTGGGCGTAACGGGAAAACCGCCCGGGATATCCTCATCCCTAGGCGTAGGTCTCTCGTCAGCCATTGCAACAGACGTAGATACACACAAATGATTGCTACTCCAAGTGTGCTCTGGCTACGGGCTACAAGAACATAATAAACGGCATTCCTCGCACAATTATCTATGACGACATCGGTATATTCCTTCAGTCGGGCTTTCGGACAACTTTTGAAGAGCGAAAGCGGCCCGAGCGCGTCTTGCGCGTTCAACTGACGGATGAATTAGCGGACGAACTTGGTGGAGATGCCTGCAGGGTGTCAAAAGAATTGGCTACCTGAATTCAAAGACAATAAAGAATTAGGCATAGCTCGCCTAAGCTTGGGCCCAGACTTGTCCAAGTAGTTTTGTCCCCACGTCCACAAGGCATATTTCTTTCTGATACTCTGGAACCAGCGTCATAGACTCTGACAATTTAAGCTTAATCGGTGATCTACCCTACACTAGGCTCCGAAGCTCCCGGTGTAAAACTGATTGATTGATAACAGGATTATTTAGTACGACGTTTGATGTCAACTGCGTAGTTTGTGTTGCTCATGACGTCTGTTTGTGGAACTGCGGTCCTTTGAGCCCACCGCCAAATGATTACGACGTCGTCAGCTGGAATTAAGTTTGATCTAAGATCGCCAGATCTTGGTGTCAACATCAGTCTAACGAAGAACATGGATCGGAGATCGGGGATTGGGGAATCGAGAACCGGTGCAAACGGTACATTCCCGAGCCACGAGGCAACTGACAACGGACGGGTCATACACTTAAAGTTATTTGTCCGATTACAAAGCGGCAAATACATAATCAGTGTCAAAGATAGAGTTTCTGAGAATCCCTCTTCATATTTATTTAAAGTGTTAAAATATCAGCTAAAAAAAATCTTTCAACGCATTTATACCAAGAGGAATTATGTAAATACTGTAGGTTCAATAGTCCTGCATACTTTAAACTAAATAAAATACTACACCTTCAAGGCAGTGTGGTTATCCTAAAGTCCTCTCAGCCTGATGGTGTTGGTCGGGGATTGATTGATGGCTGTCAATATTGGTATATTTTCTTCTTTCACATTTATGCGGTTCCCTGCATTCATATATAAAAAGGAAGGAGAATGGAGAATATCTGTGTAACACGAAATGTCGCAAGTTCATCATCATTGCATCATCACTGAAAGCCATATGCAGGCTGTTCTTGTCTCTCTTCTCTACCAATTTCCCATGTGAACAGTGCCCCATCACTTGTCACATTCCCATCCAATATGAGACCAAGCTACTGCCATGCTTCTCTAGCCATTCCAGCTACCTGGATAAGGAGAGAAAGGTCGTACTAGCTAAGCTGAAAATCATGCCATGGTAGTATTGCTAGCATTGATCAATTTTCCGAAGATCCTCGGTCCGTCTTGCCTAGACACCTGGATCAAGCGCCCTGCATGTCGTTCTGTTTTTTGTTTGTCTCAGCCTCTTTCTGCTTTCCATTAAACGTCAACGGAGCTGGCTCCGTTGACTCTGAGAGCTCCAACATTTAGCCAACGAGCGGTGAGAAAAAAGCAAGTGTAAACTCAGGGTAAACTCAGGGTACAATACAACACGCGACCCTGACGAGACACATTTATTGTATTTGTTGAACGTGTTGCTTTATGACCTTCACGCTTCCATTTAGCACTAACTAGTGTAAGAAGAAGAAGATGATACGAGAACCGAAGGTCTGAAGCCACAAATCGGCTCAATAAATGGGTGTTTCGGGTAGGCACTGTCAACAAGCAATGGAGGGGTTCAACAAGCCTCGAAATGTCAGCTTCCACTGTCTCAAGCCCCAATCCCAGAAACAACAATACAGACCATCTAGACCACGTTATCGCACTGTTTCACAATTGGATGATTTACGGTCTTATGGATGCATAATGACACGAGATCAACCTCTAGCCACTGCCCACCAACGCTGTGTTACACAAGCCTTGACGGCATTCGGCAGCAACGCATTCACTTAGCTGCAGAGAGACTGTCCACCAAATTGCAGCCCCGTCGAGATTATCCCCGAAGTATCCCACGAGACATGGGACGTTAAGCAGGCTGGGCATGAATTGCTTCTGTAGGCCCGAAAATAAAAGACAGAGAGACAGGCGCATACATCGTTGGGCCGAGAGATGCGAAGGGGTATATATTGAGGAGCATTTCGCCTGGTGATTTGAGCACGTCTAGATCCATCACAAAACATCTTTCCTCTGCCAACATCATGAGTCGACAACCAGAGCTTCAAGAAAACGGCGTTGAGGAGCAAAGGAACCGTTCTGGCAGCGGAATACCTGCGACAACAGCCCCCGCTTCAGGATCGACACAGGGAACTGCAAATCACACCCCCCAAGTCGAGACATTCTCCATCCCCGCACGAGGGTCCGATCGCGACAACGACTACGACCATCGAACAACCATCACCATCGAGTCCCAGCAACGCCAATGGCCTCAGGATATCTGGTTTCACAGCCCTTGGCAACGCGTGCTCTATCAACCCGCCCTCATGTATCCACTGCAGCCAGAAGAGCAACCGATGCCAGCTGAGGCTACCAAGACGGAGACAAACGGTGATACGAACAAAGGTTCTTCTGCTTAGTGAAGATCCCGGGGAAGAACACTGGATATCAATACACGCGGGGAAAATACATAAGAATTGGAGGGAACACAGTCAACGCTATCATTGTTTGCGTCGAACAAGACTACTGGAAACAAGGCCATTTATGTCAGTTAGAAAAAACCGGGGTCATTGTACTAGCATAGCGAACACGTTTGATGATAAGTAATAACATCACTATAATCCCCAAACCAACTTTTGTTCAATTCAGATTGGCTTTTTAGAAGGGTTGGGTTGGGAGGCGGCCACGTGGTAGCATAAGAGATGGTCGCTTTAGACCAAAGACAGAAATACTTGGGCAGCTTGATTTTGACCTTGACGTACTTGATCTTTGTTTATCCGCCGATCGAATCTTGGAACAGCTTGTAGGGGAGTAAGAGTTGAACTGAACAATTCGAATTGAAATGAACTGGGACCCTCAGCACTTAAACCTCCACTCGACATTCTCCCATTCCTTCCTCGCGCTGATCCTCCCACCGAGTCCGGCACCGTACTTCTCAGGCCGCACAGTCCCACCGGCAAGCTGCGGGCCAAGCATCTTAACATCTCCAAAGCCCTTCCCGACGCTGTCGATGTCGAAGCCGAGGAGCAAAGTAGCTGCAAAGCCCACGATCTCGGCGAATGCAAAGTTTCGCCCAGGACACAGGTGACGTCCGCCGCCAAAGGGTATGTATGCTGCTTTGCGCTTTCGCTCATCGTCAGGGCTTCCCTTTGAGGAAGCGAGGAAACGCTCCGGGTTGAAGGTCTTGACGTCGTCGCCCCAGACGCTCTGCTCGTAATGAGCCACCCCGGCGGGGAGTTGTATGTCGGTGCCTTTTTTGAGGATATATGTGTTCCCCTCGGGGGTGTTGAGGGTTATGTCTTCGAGGACTCGGCGCATGCTGACGGATTGGTTGACGAGGCGCATTGTTTCGCGATAGCAGCTCACAAGCAGGGGGAGCTTTGTATCGAACTCTGCAATGTCGAAAACGGCCGTTTTCTTGCCCACCCCCAGTCCCACCACCACCGCAGCTTCGGCTTCGGCTCGGATTCGCGCGAGGAGATCGGGTCGGTCGAGGATGTAGAGGAGAAGCCAGTAGAAGGTAGGCACGGCGTTGAGCGTCGCGACGTTGGGCAGGATGACCTCGAATTTTCCGATCTCACGACCGGTGAGGCCGTTTTTGCGAAGGGCGCCGGCGCGGTTGCGCACGAGGGCGGATACGGTTGGGTCGTTGACGTCGTGGTCTTCTGCGTACCAGTCGCACACGACTTTTTGCAAGGTCGAGCGTGCTTTATAGGCTTTCGGCATGGTTATGGAAGGGAAGAGAGATAGGAGGAAGTAGGGGATTGATTCTTCGAAGAGCCTGAATTGTTAATGGCGCAGAATCCGCGGACAAACGATTGCACTCACCACATGTCTTCGATTAGCGATGGATTGTGTCCGAAGGGATCGTGGTCGCCGTAGAGAGCCTTTGTGGTAGCAAGGCTCATGACGTCGCGACACCAGAGATAGAAGTTATCCATCTGCAACACCCCATCCATGAACTGCTCCTTCCCATGGGTCGTGGCATTTGCGCGCATCGTGCCGTTGCTCATGGCGTCTAGCTTCGCCGAGATGCAGCCTAGAAACTCGATATTCATCTGCTGCAGACTAGCAGTCTGGAAGCTCGCGTGGATAGCGTCGGTGAATTCATCGTAGACGCCAGGGACTTTGACTTTAGCAAAGTTCTCCTGGGTCAGGTCGAAGGTCTTCTTTGCGTAGTCGGTGGCAAAAGGTTCGAAGGACGCGGTTTTGTTGCGAAGGAGGGTTTGGAGAAGGTTGGGATCGAAGACGGCGTAGAGCTTGCCATTTAGCATCGGCAGCGTCGCGATTTGGTGTTTCGGGTTCGCATTGCTGTGCGTGGTGTTTAGTAAGTAACAAATCAATTGAAAGAGGAGGCGCGTACTGGATGATCCTGTTGTAATCAGCCTGATGTCGAATGACGCCGATGATATGTCCAATCCATGGAATTGTTGGTTTCACCACCGGTGGTTCGCGTGGGTCGATGCGGGGAGTCAGCAGCCTGTTGAGCAGCACCAAAGCCACTGCCGCCGCCAAAAATACTGTGTACAAAACCGTCGACGAGGTAGAGTTTCCACCGCGCACGTCAGCCACAAGACTTTGCAGCAACGAGCTGCTAGAAGAAGGCATTTTGCCGTTATGTTGGAGAAGAGATTTGGTGTTATTCAGGTTTTATTAAATGGTAACCCAGTGCTGACTGTGTTTTTGGAGCCTGGGCATTAGTGCTGATGATTCAGATTTGCTCCCAACGATACCAGCAACCACCAATGAGTACCATGCCCACGTATCCGAGCGAGATGTAACAGAACCGACAATCAAGATCTATTATGGGGCATATCTAGGTTCCTATGTAAGCTTGTATGATGAAGAGAAAAGAGGTAGTTAACTTGTGAAAATTTGTATGTTTAAGGCCGCCTCTTCGTTTTGTCTAGTCATTATAACTTTGTCACGAGGTCGTAATCACTCACAATTATTCTTTTCTGAATGCAGACCGAGCCTTGTGGTGTGCTGGTAGATTTGCTTTACCGAAAATAGACGATAGCTTAATCTGGCAACTTGTTTCAATTCATTCATGGAGGCCGGAAATCTCACCCCATAATCTAAATATGCAGAAAAACCCGGAAGCCAAGATAGGGGTCTTCCGGGTATTTCGTGCATAAATTTGCATAAAACCCGGCTATCATGCACAACTAACGGTCCGGAGTTCAACGTTCCGTGTGGGGCCCCGCATAAAATCGGTGCCACGAGAGCCATTTCGGGCTCTAGAACTGATCCGACAGTTGTCACTGATTGGCTGCTGGTTGTCTCGCTATTGTTTTCGTGTTCGCAAAGGAGAATGATTGGACGGTCTGTTGTGTAACGGTCTCTTGGTCCAAAGATGTGGTTATTTAACATCTTCCCCAATCCTCCTTTGTCTTTGAGTCTCTGTTCGTGATACACCCAAACGAAACCGACATCATGTCCGCGAGAGAAATGGAGAAAACGGAGGAAATACGGCCTGGTAGCCAGAGGACTCTTACGCCTTCGGACAATGGCAGTATTACTGCGAAGCCTCGCGACGAAGAGAACATCAAGGTTGTCACCGAAGAGGACCCCAATGCTGTTGGATGGGATGGACCTGATGACCCGAATAATCCTATGAACTGGCCTGCGAAGAAGAAGTGGTCTTGCATTGGCGCACTATCAGTCATGACTCTTTTGACGTAAGTTGACACCTACTTTTTGCTTTCTACTAACTAACTAACTTGACCAGACCACTCGTAAGTACAACCACCATAACTGAAAACAGAATCTAACATTCCAGGGATCCTCCATGTTCGCACCAGGCGTCCCAGACATCATGCGCGAGTTCGAATCCAGCAACCGCAACATCGCCACCTTCGTCGTCTCCGTCTACATCCTAGGCTTCGCCTTCGGTCCTCTTCTTGCAGCCCCGCTTAGCGAGATCTACGGCCGTGCCATCGTCTTCAACGTCGCCAACGTGCTCTTCCTTATCATGACCGTCGCCACAGCCCTCAGCACAAACATGCCCATGCTAATCGTCTTTCGCTTCCTCATGGGCTTTGTGGGTTCAACACCTGTCACCAACGGTAGTGGTACTATCTCGGATATCTTCCCTGTGCAGGAGAGAGGCAAGGCTATGGCTGTTTGGGCGATGGGACCATTGCTCGGACCGTGTATTGGACCTCTGGCTGGTGGATATATGGTGCAGTCCATTGGATGGAGGTGGGTGTTTTGGCTGATTGCCATTCTCGTAGGTATTTCTGTTGTCGTGTGGGACATGTGCTGACCTGTCTAGACTGGCTTGATTGCTGCGCTCTGCTACTTTGTTGCACCCGAGACATATGGACCGACCCTTCTCCGCCAAAAGACAAAGAGACTCATCAAGGAAACGGGAAATCAGGATCTGTACTCTGTTCTCGACATGGATGGTCTCACAGCCAAGCAACGCCTCAAGAACGCCTCTGTCCGCCCCATGAAAATGCTCTTCACCCAGATGCCCATCTTCATCCTCTCACTCTATGTCGCTATCGTCTATGGAATATTGTACCTCATGTTTACTACCTTCACTTTTGTCTTTGAGCAGCAGTATGGTTTTGGGACAGGTACCATCGGCCTGGTGTATCTTCCCACTGGTATCGGCATGCTCCTCGGTACTATCACCTTTGGAATCTTGACGGATGTTGTCATCAAGAAGAAGATTGCGCAGAACGGAAAGACAGTTCCTGAGGATCGACTACCGATTTGGATGACTCTTCCGTCTGGCCTTCTCATCGTCGCATCGTTGTTCTGGTACGGTTGGTCGACTGATAAACACACGCATTGGATTGTCCCTTTGATTGGCGTTGCGTTGTTTTGCTTTGGTCTCATGGGTATTATGGTAAGTGTCATCCCGTGCTTGAAGACACTGTCACTAACAAGAATTAGATGTGTCTGCAGACGTACCTTGTTGACGCTTACATCACATATGCAGCTTCAGTTGTCGCTGCCATGACAGTCCTCCGATCTCTGGCTGGTGCTTTACTGCCACTCGCTGGCTTGTCGATGTATGATGATCTGGGTCTTGGATGGGGAAACAGCATATTGGCCTTCTTGGCTCTGGTCCTTGTGCCTGTGCCTGCCATCTTCCATTTATATGGACCCAAGATCCGAGCCAAGAGCCCAAACAACCTTGGTTGAGTTTGTTGTGTCCGCTTAGATAGAGGTTATGGTGACATGGATGAGCGTCACTGTCATTAGATGGACACCTGTCAAGATAGGACTTTCCAGTAAAAGTTGTTTGTGATTATACATTGTAATTAGACGGGTTAATAAATGATCGCCCAAGTCAATCATCTTCCATCGACATGTTTCAAGTTTCGAACGCGACGGTTCTCCTGCTATGAATACTGAATTCCCGCAAGCAAGTAACCGTGTAAGGTCCTGTGGTATAGGGCCTGGTGCTGGAAATCGTGTTATTTGATATTGTGCTAGAAAACCTAGAGCTTATTCCTGATACTAGAATTTCCGCAAGCAAGCGAGTCTAAGCCGATGCTGCTCCTAAGTTATCCCGAGAATAAGCTCTTGGCTATAAGATCGATCTCAAATAACACAATTTCCATTATAGTAAAAGTCCTATATAATAATTCCAACCACAAAGTAATCTTCTAACCTTAAGATCACTTTAATAGTTCTTCCTAATTAGTATAAGAAGCTGGACTTATTCCGTCTCTAAGGGATAAAAAATGATAATCAAGCAATATCCACTGCACGAGTAATCCACCGGACTCTAATTACGGATTATTGTGATAATATCCAGCGGTTCGGCACGAGCCACCATCGACCATCCCTTACTTTCTTCAGTTACAAAACAAAATAGCTTATCTCTTAAACTGTCCATATAATATCTGGAACACTCCAGACCCACAGACTTATGATGAAGTACCAGCAACTTCCAGCATTGTATTGAGACGTCATGAGAGCATAGAATAGAATGCTGAGATATCTGACCCTTTTATTTATGAGAGCAGGGGAATAGAACAACTCTTCAGAGTAGAGGTATAAATTTCTCAGCCTGACTTCGAGGCAACAACACCAGCTGAAGATATCTCAACAGGCGGTCTCTACCGATGTGCTTCTTGGGGGAATGGGGCGACATCAGGGCCACGATCGTTAGAATAAACAATTTTGTGTCAATGCCAAGTTTGACTTTTGTCATCCGATTCAATGTTTGATACTTAATCAAGGAAGTAAGTTCTCATTGGCGAAGTGCAAATTACAATACAACCTCAAAATAAACAGAAATGTCAAGCAGTATAGCGACGATCGAAAACATGAAGGTAGAAGGAAACAACTCGTTATTGCAAGTCACGTATCTTCAATGGCTAAGCTAGTTTGGTCTTACTCTGAGTGCCAGAGCCTTTCACCCTCCTTATTCAAGATTTGGATATAAGGTGTTGCACTTGACAATACGAGCTTCCCACCAACGTTGTGACGCGTGTCAGGAGACCAAGAGGAACCTGGTATATTACTCCATGTGCCCAAATTACCATTCTCATTGAACGAGAGGACCGTAAAGCTCTCATCGACTGATAATCCGGACGCCCAAAGTGAACAACGATCCGCGGAACAGACAACAAAATTGCCATCTGTCTGGCAGACAAATTGAATACCGTCTAACGTTAGGAACGGTTCGTTGTTCTGAGGAATCACGGTCAATTTGCCGCACTCGAACGTGTATGAGTAGCCTTGGATCATGATTAGTACAAGTAGACAAATTTCAATTTGTGTTGACTTACACCGTGGGAATATCCCTGGACCCAAGTTGGTAGAACTGGACTCTGCCTTTTTGATTGCTTCTCTGGCTACCTTTTTAGCCTTCTTAGCCGCTTTTTTGGCCATCTTCTTGCTGGCCTTAGCAGGGTTCTCTTCCACTACCTCAATTTCTTTCGTAATCTCAAGCTTAACTTCAGCAAGTTGTGGGTACTCAGTGAGAGTACAATATTGACCTTCAAGGCCCACCGCAGCAAGTACGTCACCATCAAGAGTCTCAAAGAAAACAACCCCAGTCTTCTGAGTGCCTGGACGGGGGTCTTCACCTATTAGATCGTTGCTGAAGCGTACTCTACCGGAGTTCAGGGTTGTCTGGTTGTTGGCATTCCACCACATGTTCTCGTCAATCTTGGATAAAACATCCCTGGTATTGTACACTCGCCCACCGTAAATAACGAGAATAAGCAATTTGCCTCGAAACATACGTGAGAAGTCTCTGACCACATGGTAGTCCGAAATCCTAGTGACGATGATTGACCCAGGCGACTTGGCATCATAGTCGGCTGAGTAGATACGCATGGGTCCATCGCCATATCTATAGAGAAATGATAGATTCATGACGAAACCAGGTGTCAGGCTTTGATAATTTTCGCCCTTGATCAAATCGTTGATTGCCGTGAACTGGAGGCTCAGTCTCTGATCAGTTGTGATATGATTTTGTAAGAAGCGGGTAACATCGTGAAGGCCATACACAGCGGCAAGAATCTTCAGTTTTCTATTTCCGTTGTCAGCTGAGCAAGAGATTGCATCCTCTCTACGTGCTGGCAATAGATCTGCCCACACTCCAGGTATGATAAGTGAGCCTAAGTCTATATTGATAGCTTCAGCGGACTTGTGGTATATCAAACCCGCAAGAAAGCTGTCCATAGTCTTCGAAATCTCCGAGCTATTGGTTTTGGGCGTATGAATCTCGTTGAAATCTAGCACAGAGTCATCCGAGGAAAGCTCAGTCGTAGACACTGAGTGCAGTCCCGACTGGCCAGGTGTCGTCGGTCCAACAGTAAGGTTCGTGGATACAGACGTGGCCAAGGCCTGATCAATGATCTCGCTCACAACAACATTGTCGGTAGTGAACTTGAATACGTCTATTTGAGAAAGGAGTTCTGGATGTTTCGAGAGCAAATTGACCTTGCGAGTCGTTAGCTTTGTCGTTTCTCACATATAAGAATACCCACAACTGTGGCGATTTTATCCATCTCATTCCGTAGTGCGGTACGAACAGCGATAAGTGTGCTGTTATCGACGGGAATTGAGCTGGGCTTGGAAACTTGAGCTAAAAGATTATTAGTTGACAAGCCTGTCAGACAGACATGGTAATACTCACTGTACTGTTCACCGTGTAACATGATATGCTGGACCTTCTTGAGGAGGTGCTTGTATTCTATGAAGTTATTGAACAAGTCTGAGGTATAGGTCCTGGCAAGGCCATAATCAAGAGGTCGAAGACTCTGGAATGAAGCCCACTGCTGAAAGCTATGGTTGGCAGTATACTTGGTAAGGATGGCCCTGGAGCATTGTCAGCGGCTACTCTAAGGGTATGACATGCCACGTTACCAGGTCCTTTGGAGTTGTTTGCCCTTAATTGAAGATGGGAACGCGGCCGCTGCTTCATACACCGAGCCAAGGGTCCATGGCTGGCTAGGACCTACGTAGTGGCCTCCGGCGATGCAATTGACAGAAATCGCCACCTCGGTATCTTGGAGTACACTTAGCTCATTGGGGTCTGAACCACTTATGTTCTTGTTGACAGCCTGCTTGATCCTGGAGAGGTGAGTAGGGACCCTTTCATGATGGAATTGTCCTTACGCTCGGATGGTAGCGTCCTTATCTTTATGATTCAGACAACAGATGGAAATGATGCTTCTGAACTCCCCACCGGTTATGAAACCTGGCATAAACATGAGTATGATATCAAAGTTTCCAATCATGGCATACCCGAGATATAAGAGTCACCATAAGTTTCATTGAACTCGGAGGGGTGCGCTCTTATGCCTTCCATGTACTGGAATTTTGTAGAATTGTCGAGTGTTATGGTCTGCGTCACGACCTGAACAGATATAAGAAGGTTGAGGTCTGCAGCCTTAATCTTATCTTCGTCGATGAAGTTAGCATTGCCGAGCACGTCAATGGTGCCGTTTTTGATAGCAGCGCTGTGTGAAATATTCATCACATTCGCAATCTCGGATAGACCCTGGACGAATTTCGACGTGAATGTAACATCTTGTAAGTGATCCTCGGTGCTGATCTGACCCATTCTTTCGGCCTTGACGGCATCGCAAATGCAGTTCGTCTGGGTGTACGAGTTGAAGCCCATGCCCTATAATGGCGTCAATAGAAGCCTCTCAATTGGAGGTAAAAACAAACCAGGCGCATGGTGCTGTTGAATGGAACAAGCAACAAAGACATGATGCTTGGGTAATGTTTGTAGAGAACAAAGGTTGAATACGAGTTGGAGACAAGAGAAACGTACTCCCTAATAGACAGTCAATGATAAAAGGAGGCGGAAGAAGGAGAAAAGATGGCGAAAGCCTGGAGATCTGAACCAAGTCAGGTAGGAACACCAATGGTATTGGTTGGGCTGTCTCACAGCCGGATTAGGTAGGCCTCCCGCATATCTCGGGGTCATCGATTTGAGGCCACATCAATTCCCACAGTCGAGCCATCAAGAGTCACTGGCAGAACTGAGATTCGGATTCTGTATTTAGTCGACCTGAAACTATGACATTTCAATGATGGGCGAATCATAAGAAAGCTCGCACAGTTGAACTCTGTGTCATTATGTCCAGACTCCAGGGACAGAGTGGCCTGATACGAGGGCAGACGCGTGGGTGACAGCCGGCCAATCGCAGATCTACTCGTCTCACAACCATGCAGTACTACCCGATAGATTGCATGGTGACTTCAAGTTTTGGTTGGGTCGTATGCTTATGAATTTCGGTCCAATGATCTGGCTGTGTAAGGCCGGCCACCGCGCACATGTTAATGTAAAGCCGCAAAATCTCTAATTCTGGACCCATAACTAAAGCCCTTTTCCTCTTTCAAGTTTGGTGGTCATCCATCCTTTCGCCTGATAATGCAGTCGTCTTCGTCGCCGTCATCGTTCGAGGTGTTTTCCGCATCATTATCGAAGTATGTTATCCGAGATCACCTACGTGCTGACATTAACTGACTGAATAGATTCTTCAATAACAAAACCCTATCCGACGCTGTCGTTCGATGCGGAGGTCGAGAATTCGCAGTTCACAGCATAGTTCTCTTCTCACACGCCGAGTATTTTGCTAAGCAGTTGGATGGACCATGGAAGGTTCGTGAGAGTAGTTCCATTAGTGATTGAAGCTTACAAGCCCAAGGAGAGTTCCGAAAAGGTGATAGATATCACCGACTTTGATCCAGATGTGGTCGAGGCTATGATATTCTATATGTACCACTTCACTTATACACCAAGGCCCGATACTTCTGCCATGATCTTCCACACCAAGATGTACCAGATCGGGGACAAGTATGGCATCAAGGCTCTCAAGCTATACGTCATCGGCAAGTTCCGTACCGAAATCGGATCGAGTTGGGATGCAGACGACTTCCCAACTACGATCGCTTTGGTCTATGCTACCACTCCGTCAAGCGATATGGGACTTAGAGAGCTAGTTGTTACAACTGCTTTCAAGAACTTCGAAAGCTTGAAAGGTCAAAGCGGGTTTTGCGAAATATCGAGAGAGGTCGGCGATTTTAGTTTCGATCTTGCTTGCATGCTGTACAATGAGCGAGGCAATATGTGTCATGATTGTAACATATGGCGAAGAGATTTTAACACCCTATCTTATTGTGCGCAATGTGGTGGTTCAAACGAATGTAAATAGTACGATCTGTATTGGCCAGCTGGAGGGAGTTGGTTAAACTGTTAGTCATGGACGGATCGCAGTCCCGCCTAGCCAAGCTTCCAACGTCTTCAGATAAGCCTGGGACCATATGACTTTACACTGAAAAGAAATTATGTCAAAGGGTTCCTAAAGATGGGAAGTGAAGTGTGAGTCAAGCTGAAGATAGTCTCGTAGACCTTTGACCGTCCGGTAAGAAGGAGGGCAGGCCTGTTTAGTGAGTGTGTAGACAGGACTCCGTTTTCGCTAGATAAAGAACATCCTCATAGTAAAGGGACTGCCAAAGTCGACCACAAGAGGATATCCAATAGTTTCTCTCATAGATCGAATCCATGACAAGCTTTAGCCTATCCAGCGCGTCGACATCTCGTGAAGCGACTCGTCAGGACTGGCAGATGAACATGGCCGAGACTGGAGGTTCTTGGTTTCATTTAATCCCAACTCTTGGTAATATATGGGCCTTACAACTCATCCCAGACTGATTCTATCCCCCTAGCTTCCTTTAATGCCGACTTGCCTTGTAGTTGAGCGTTGAGCCCATCCCTGTCCCTGCAGCTGAGAGAATGAACAATGCTCTTTCATTCCCTCCCACTATTATTCAGACGAACAACCTGAGTAGCCCAGTCCCTTTGAAAGCTTTGCAAGAACAAGTCTGAGTGGACAATGACTTGTGGTAGTGCTTCCTATGAACGTTCTAGTCCTGCACCGTCTCGCTGTTTGCTCCTTTCACTCAGCTCTGAACAGACCGTTTTGGCGACGGTTCACGCACTGGCAGCCAAGAACATACCTTCAACTCCTGAACAGTCTGTTCAACTCGTAGAAATGAACACAGAAACCTGCATTATAAAATCCCCCTTCCTCTCCCTTTTCTTCTTCCTTCATCAACCCAAAGCAACTCCTTCTTACCAAGCTTTGATCAAGATTCTTTACATCTATCAACTGATCAACAACTTCTTCTTCTTCTATCTATCAAACTCTCTTACTCTCACAACTCAACAACACCTTCTCACGATTTCACCGACATCTTTCAAAATGTCTCCCTACGTTTCCACCGCCTATCCCAACGATCGTGAGATCATCGACATCGGAGGCAGCAAGATCAACATGACCTTCGTCGATGATCAACTCCCCAAGGCCTTTGCCGGTCAAGGTGATTTCCCCAAGGAGGTCGCCTACACCACTGGAATGGACAAGTGGAACGCCATTGCCGACAAGTCCTACCAGACCACCGACGAAATTTCCATCATCGAAGCAACCGCCTCCAAGGTTGTTCAGCAGATGAAGTCCGGAACACACATCATCGACTTGGGTGCTGCCAACAGCAAGAAGTTCGAGCCCTACGTTCGTGCCTTCATCGCCCAGGGTAAGGAGTGTGTCTACGTTCCCCTTGACCTCTCCTATGCTTCTCTCCAGGAGCACATTGCCAAGGCCAAGGCCACTTTCCCTAACATCAAGGTCATTGGCCTCTACGGTAGCTTCGAGCAGGGAGACATTTACTTTGAGAAGACTCGCCCTGTTGCCCGTCTCTTCCTCTCTCTCGGATCTATTTTCTACAACGCGCCGGATAACATGGCCGAGGACCGCTGTGTCGCATTCAAGGGTCATTTCACCGCTTTCGATCGTCTCATTGTTGGTCAGGATGGTCCTACCGCCTCTTCTGCGAGCCAGACCCACGCTGCCTACCAGACTGCCGAGTACGACGCCTTTTTCACGAACTACCTCCAGGGTCTCCAGGACCACTCCGGGATCATCGGTATCAACCCCAAGCTCGCCTGGACCGTTGAAAGCAAGCTGAACAAGGCTATGCATTACTTCGACGTAACCGCCAACCAGGCTATGACCTGCACCAAGTTCAACATTGACGTCCCTGCCGGCACTGTCTTCCAGATGTTCAAGTCCTGGAAGCGCTATGAGAATGAGATCCACGACCTCACTCACCAGGTCGGCCTCGACATCGAGACCCTTGGCAAGGCACCCAACTCTGGCATGCGCCAGTACCTGATCCGCGCTGCTAACAACTAAGCATTCTCAAGACATTTGTCTTGTAGACAATTTCCCTGTTTGTCCTGGTTGATGGATTGATATTTGGAGTTTGGTAAAAGCATTTGTCCGAGCTTGGAGCTTGTAGACTATCAAGGCATCAGTTGCCGAAATGGATGAATCATTGGACGGAGTTAGATTAGATTTGGACTGACAGAATAGCAATTGACTACATTTCTGTCGTATTTGTTCCATAAAGTGATTGAGTGATATGTACTGACAACGATATTTGAACCCGACTTGACTCCTTACCAACCAATGGGCCGTATAGCATGCGTGTGTATAGTTCTAGACCTCATTCCCGATGTTTAAGCCTGAATTCAGTATTTCATCGATAAACTCACAGGTTTCAGAGGGTTGCCGTTACTCAAAACAAACGCTTACGTGAGATAGTCAGACAATTTCCTCAGGAAGAAATCCGAGAACATTTCAAAGGACTTCACCAAGTCCATACACGTATTTGTTAGGACTCGTATCACTTGAACTATATAACTTTGTCACGAGAAGTGTATTCTCCCCTCACGCCAACTAATAGAGCTTCGCTAGACTTGTCGTCAAGTATATGGCCGTGAGTCATCTTTGATCTTTTAGCTTGATCTATGTCATGATAAGATTATCTAATCGACAAGTGAGTCATCTTTTTATGTATCTACTCGCTTGTCGATCTCACTATCTAGCTACGGTCTTCTCCCGGCGATTGTCCCTGTAGATATCAACTCGGACTTGTTTGGAGTAAATTGCGTAGTCCGCAGAAGATCTTCATGCCATCATCGCGCTTGTGGGAAGATGACTCATACGCGATCTTCAAACGGGCAGGTGAGCGTAAGCACGAATGAAATTGCCGTTTATCCGAGCAATGTACAGTGACATAACTAGAGGATGCAACATTGAATCAATCCGGAAATATGTATAAAGCGTCATCCGTTGGCCTCACGGGTTACTTGCTTCTCGCTTTGTCCACGACCCACGATTATATATTCCACCATGAATGTTGAACGTATCACCAATGCATACCGCTCACAGCGGCTAGTCTACCGTGCCGCTGAAAGCAATGACGAAGATAAAAAGTTCCTCTCTAAAAATTTCGACAACGACCCGCTTGGTTGCGCTCTCGCAGATTCTCGCCTGCTCAAACCAAGAGACAAAACGAGCGTCGAGGGTCTTCTCGATTATATGAAAAAGTCCATCATGGCCCTCATCATTTGCTTGTCTCCCGACGAAGCCAAGAAGCATGATACCGAAGCTTCAGAACCCATCCCGATCGGTTACGTAGTGCTTGGCCATAGTGGCAGCTCGCCCCATCACCGGGATTCCGGCATAGGCATTATGATCATGGAGGCTCATCAGAATAAGGGTTACGGAGGAGAGACTATCAACTGGGTGCTCGATTGGGCTTTTCGCCATGGAGGATTACATCGTGTTGGGATTCAGACGTTTGGATTCAATATGCGGGGGCAGCATTTGTATAAGAAGTTGGGATTTGTAGAGGAGGGTCGAAGCCGGGAGGCTATCTGGCATGATCGTAGATGGTATGATTTGGTGGAGTACGGTATGCTTGAACGCGAATGGGCGAATCTACGGGGACTTGAGTAAGAGTGGTGATTATTACGGATGATACGGGCTTATAGAATGACATGTCGATGTTGGATTTCTGGAACTGGAAGAACAGAGGATTGTAATACTTAGTAGCGACGATTTATACTTGTTTCTAATCGAGCCGATAGCATCCATTAGACTGAGAAGCATACACCGCAAGTTTGAAGGAGCTCACATCTGATTCAGGTTGTTTTAAACATTAGATTAGTACCAAACCCTATGAACCAAGTACCCCCCCTTCGACGGTATTGAACCCATATCAAACAAATACCCCGAAAAGAATGGGAAGAATCATAGAACCCCATGTAACATGCACGCCAAAAGCACTGTTCTCCTCGCTGGCCTTTGCTGCAGCAGAGCTAGTCTCGGAAGCGACAGAAGACTCAGTAGTTGACGCTGCATCTGTAGTAGATATTGAGTGAGACTTTGAAAGCGTAGCCGTGGAAGCTTCTGAAGTAGTAGCTGTAGTACCAGTCAAAGTATCCGAAGTGGAAAGTTTAATCCCACAGACAGCCTCGGCATCAAATGTGAAAGGTAGCTTATAGGCAACACAGTTATCCGAGGATCTCTGAATCTGGTCTAAGGTTCATGTTAGCTATGTTCCGACTTAAACTCCAAGTATAGGCTTACCTGGCAGGACGTCACTGTCGCATTTCTTGGCTATGCAACAAAAGAACTTTTCCCGCATGTCCTTCAGTGTGCAGACGCAAGCTGGGTTATCCGCGTTGCATTTGTTGGTAAAGTAATCGTCGAAGCAGCCGTTCTAGCAAAATGTTAGTTACATGCCACATGGTCCGTAATTAATGACTGACATCGCATGCTGCATCTTTGTTTTGTTTCTCCTGATCATACTCCTGGCCAACGACGAGACTGCCAACAACGCCAAGAAGCAAAAACGCGTTAGATAGACGGGTCATGATGAGAAGCTGTACAACGAGGTAATGATAAGTGACCCAACAAGAGCGCATAATGCAGATTTAAGTAGCCAGATGGCTGTAACAGACTAGGAGAAGATACCCCTGGAATATTACAGCCAGAATGCCATTGATTGGCTGATGAATGGATCTAAAAATCGACCTTCCCAACGTTGTGACATCCGAGGAACTAAAAAGACCGTGCCCACCACGAAAACGCCAAAGGATTCCGCTCATTTCGTTTGGAAGCTGGCCATTTGCATGTGTCAAGACGTTCAGTCAACGTCGAGGTTAAGATTTGGTTGACAATTTATGCTTAGAACTGGAGACTCGGATGGTGGAACACGACAAATACTTTGAAGAGGGCAGATGACTGCTTGTGTGTAGACGTAATTGAATTAAGGTCGAGGAATTAAATAAGGCCAGTTTCTAGATTTGTTGGAAAGTCGCTTCATAGGCCATTGTCATTTGCGATTCAACAATTTGATCTGGTACAATCCAGCGACCATTAGTATATCTTAGCAATGGGCTGCAGGTATGATATATGCCACATATAAATATTCCCGGCGAAGGATTCCTCCTCTCAAATGCGATAGGTGGAACAAAGACCGTATATAGTCTTAAATGTTCGTGTAATTAGCACGTTTACATGAAAAGGCCTCTGAACAATTGACCGTCTACAGCACATCCCGCCAACCCCCTTCTCAGCCTTGCGATGTGCCTCCTTTTCGATACGCCTGTACGAAGATCCGCAATTTCATAAATTCAAAACCCATTCCGGTCCCTCATATCACTCGGAACATATTCGACTTGACGCCTCTCTTCAATCCCTCAGCCTTCCCATTCTCATACTCGACTCCCGCACCCCCGCCTTCTCCAGACATGCCTTCCATCTTCTCCCTGAGTTCTTGATCCAGTTCTGCAAGGGTCTTCTTTCTCGGGGTTGTTTGGGCTTTTGAAGAATCTTTGGATTCTAGCTTGGCTTGCGCGGGTGGTGGAGATTTGGGTGTCGCTGTTAGTACACGCGGTGTTGTGTGAATTGCCCTGCAGGGGGTTGCTCCTCGAAGACTTGAAGTGATATATGCGCGCTTCATGGTGATGGTTTTGAGAGTTGAAGTAAGGTTTGAGTCGAGAGATAGAATCTTGCCACCATTTGCTTTGATGGAACGAACGCGATGATGACTAAACCTATACGTCATTGGTGATGAGCAGAACTGACAGCATTATATAGTCATTGGTGGTAACAAGATACACAATCACAATTTTATGCTAACTATTCACAGTCTATTCCTATCGCTGATATTTCCATTTTGCGTTGTCATACAGTAACCCCATATCGATATGCCTTGATAAGCTTTCAGCTCATGAAACCTTCAATAGCCAGCCATCCGCCTCTGTCTCTCCTTTAGCATTAATACCACCCCACAACAGAATGCCTCTTCCGTCAAGACAAGAATCCGCACCAAAGAAACCTCGCGGCCCAGGGTGAACCTTTCCAGCCTCCTGTCTCATCTCGGCCGTCGCAAGTTCAAGCTCATGCCAGCTGAAAACACCAGACTGGATACCGGGGATGGTATTGCGGATGGCGTCTTTGACGCTTGTAGCGGTGAAGCTATCAGAAGGTATCTGTAGTGTCCACATGTCTGAGTAGAAAGGGTGATCCTCAGTATACGTTTTGTCGACAGCCTCGATCTCGGCGTCTTGTCGACTGCCGAGGAGGTACAACAGGTATCGTCTGCCGTGGCCAGTTGTGACGGGGAGTAACGCACTTCCTACGCGCGGTCGAGGGCCGGGTACGATGGGGTTGGAAGGAAAGTCGACTGTTGTCCATTCGGGAAGCGCATCGACGGGATTATGCTGGACTGTGCCGACATTAATGTAGTGAACCGAGCCGTGGATATCCGATTCAGCGCTGATGGAGTACAATGTGCCCTCGACAAACTGCGAAGTCAAGGGTGCAGCAGGAGAATCCGGCAGTTCATGCCACAAAGTCGTTTTGAAATCAAACAACCACGTGCCGGTCGTGCGCACGCCACTCTCGTAACCGCCGTGAAGAACAAGGCTATCTTTCTTCGCATCGTAGAAAATCTGATGGCCGTGTCGAGACTGAGGTGCCTTTCCAGCTGCTGTTATGGAAGCCCATCTGGCAGCCTTGGGCTCCCATTCCCAGAGCGTAAACTCATCATCAGCTGCATTTCCCTCGTCGTCCTGTCCACCGAAGATCACGAGTGTGTCACGACGGAAACAAGCAGCGTGGTCCACTCTCGGGGGTGGGATGTGGCCGTCTTCGCCAACAGCTGGGTAGCACGCATATTCGCCCTCGCCCTGTTGACCGCCGATAGCGACTGCGTGGATATCGTTGTTGCAGAGTTTACCATCGTCTGTTTTGCCGCCGAAGATGTATGCTTTGTTGTCGATGACAGTGACGGTGTGGTGAGAGCGCGCTAGAGATAGTCTGCGACTTTTGTCAGTGTTGATAAAAGCACTTATGAGGAGAAGAGAGGAGCTTACGAGGTATCGTCCTTGGGAGTCGAGGCAATCTGGCTCAAGACTGCTGTGATGGGTTGTGTAGGGCGAGCGACAGTCGTTGCGACACCGACTTCGAGGCCAGTGGAAACAACCTGCTCTGCCGCGAGAGCTCCTACTGCAATTTCTGCCATGGTGAGTGATTTGGCGTGGCTCTTGGGGTGAAAATGTTAGGGGTGTGTTTGTTTTGATGAAGCTATCAGAAGCTCAGAAGCTTAGATATACAGAGCGATAGATGACGGGCATGACGTAGGACGCAAGCGGGTCGTCATGACGTAACTTGCTCGTGATAGGAATGTGAAATGGCGGAAAAGGAAGTGATTGTTTCAGGTGAACAACAGTTTAACCATTGATTGGAAAGTGCAAGAATGACAAAGACTTTTGTATGCTTTAATGCTAATTTTGTAGTGTGCCATTTTCCAGATGGGAGTGCTGGCGCGGACTAGACCATGTGCTGCTAGTTGACGTCAGAACCACAATTACTTCGCGTCGCGTCTTCGAGTCTGTATATCGTGCTTGAAATGATACAGTGTTGATCAAGCTACTTGTTACTGTCGAGTGGAATGCGCGAGTCTCATAGTTACGGTCAAGTAAAACACGTCGCAGTTTAGTCACTGGTTGAATCCAAACAATTGTTTCAGTTTACTTCGCAAAAGTTTGCGCTGTCTTTTGGCGCAGGGAATCAAATAATATCAAGATTGACCTGCTTCAGATCCAATCGTCAACTACGTCCAAGTCATACATCTACCAGAAAAATGCACAACCCATTTTCTCATAGAAAACGCTTATTTGTTGCGAATCTGCCACTCGTAAACAGCCATCATGTAAGGGCCAACGCCACGGGTATCATTGGGAACAACCTCAACATTAGTGTAGTACTGCGGAAGAAAAGTCAGCAAAAGCAAATCAACAGTAACAAAAGAGTCAACTTACCTCGAAAGAAGCGTCGCTGTTCAAGGATCCGACCTCGACGGTACCCTCCCAGTTGAGAGTGCCATCCTTGTTCTTGGTCACAAAGTCGCTGTACAGAGCCTTGTAGGCTTGCTTGGCAGGCTTGGTGTAGATGTCCGCCTCGAGAAGTCCGCGACGGATACCAGCCAACCAGCCGTAGGTGAACATGGCCGAGGCAGAGCTCTCGATGTAGTTACCCTCGACTCCGGAGTACTCCTTGTTCATGATGAGCTCCCAGAGCTTGCTCTCGGGGTCCTGGGCGCGGAGAAGAGCGGACGCAAGATCCTTGTAGTAGGTGCGGAGACGCTTGTAGCCGGGGTGGGACTTGGGGAAGACATCGAGAACCTCGACAAGAGACCAGAAGTACCAACCGACAGCTCGGCTCCAGACAAGGGGGGAAGCGCCAGTCACCGGGTCGGCCCACACAGCAGTCTTGCTCTCGTCAAAGCCGTGCACAGGCAGACCGGTCTCCTTGTTGATGGTGACCTCCTGAATCTTGTCCCACTGGAGAACAATGTCGTCCCAGGCGGTGTTGTTCTTGGCGTCGAACTCGGCAGTCCAGACAGCGTAGAAAGAATCAGTCATGAAAATACCGTCCAGCCACATCTGGTCAGGGTAGGTGGGAGATCGGTGCCAGAAGCCACCGGTAGGGGTCCTGGGCTGCTCATTGATCCTCTCACGGATAAAGTCAGCGGCCTGCTTGTACTTTTCCTCGCCGGTTCGCTTGTACCACCAGATGAGGTTCAAGCCGATGCGGTGGTTGTCGAGGGAGTGCTTGGACAAGTCGAAGTCGATGATGCTGCCATTAGGCGCAACGACCTCGTCCATCCTGTCGTGATACCAGTTGACGAGGGTCTGGTTCTTGGTCAACTCAATGGTAGCCTCGTAACCCTCGTAGACGACAGCGCGTCCATACCAGTAAGGTCTCTGAGTCTCCTCGTTGTTGCGGATCCACGAGTCAGCCATCTTGGACAAGAGGTTGTTGGCGAGAGCCGCATTGGCCGAAGCCAGAGCGAGGCACAGGGACTGGAACTTCATGGTGAAGGAATGTGAGGGAGAAAAAGTTGTCGATGCGAGACCGATACTCGAATCTCAATGAGGTGGAAATGTTGGACTACTTATGAATATAATCCATGGCCCGTGATGCATGGCGTGAGTAGAGATGATCCACTTGGTGCTGTTGGTCGTGCTCAATTTACGACTCTGCCTCATGCGCATACGAAGATTCTCCGTAGTCGATAAGACGATCTAGCCAGTAAGCTTAATTTCTACGAGAGCACGGATGGAATGTCACTTCTTGGACGAGGCACAATCACCGTGTCGCGTTACATCTAGGTGGATTCTCCGCGCGGGACTCTAATTCTCCGCCAAACAGACGCGCCCCAAACTGCGCAGGGGTCTTTTCGCCCCTGAACGATCAACACTTCGATTGAGCCTTCTGCACTACCGGGCCAAACGGATGTTGCCTTGGCGGTGCAGAAGGCGAGTCTAAATTTGGGTTCGACCGTTTGTCCCGATATTATCGGACGAACTATGTTTGTTTTGGGTAATGTTTGCTTTTTGTCGTAAACGGCTCGTCGATTTGACGCGGGTTCACCGGAAACCAGACGTATACGAATCAATTTCCTACAATGACAGTTCGCTGTTGCTTTTTATCCACCTATTACTAACGGTCTGCGCGATTAAGTTTGATCTAGTCTCTCATAATATCGTTTATTCTTGTTGTATTCCTTTGTTGTTTCTATCTCGAGTCTCTTTCCTTGGCCCCAGGGTACCATGAGGGATGGCGGCTTGGGTCAAGTGACGGAAAACCTTGGGTAACTTTAGCCCGGAATGCAGTGATAACTTACCTAATCTTTATTTACCCTCCGGGCCCACAGTCAGATCTTCTGACACCCTATAGCTTGGTAGCCGCATGAACCATGTATTCATTAGGTCCGCTGATACTACGGGAATAACGGTTTCTATTGTTCGTGTAATGTGTCTATACTAAGTTTGCAACGGCAGTTTTATCAATCTCGCAAATCGTCTTACTTTTGGCTCAGAGACTATATCTCGCCGTTTTTGTGCCACATGTCTCGTGAATCATTTCGGGACACGTAGCGCCTGCAAAATACACACAACGATGGAAAACTTCTTGAACTTAGATTTCTGACGATTCATTTACGGGCAAACTTCTATCGCTACTTGCTGGGTGGGTCGGGCAACTTGTATGTGAATGACAACAGACTCTCGGCATCTTGCTTCCTCAGATACTCTTCAAAACTGGGTGTTTTGATAGGCTTCCTCAACTGATCAGGCGTGATGACACCCTCAATCCCTTCAGTATATCCATACTCGTTCATGTAAGCCGGTCCATCAAGGACTTCGTAGGGTAGGCCTGTCTTCTGGTGCATCTCCTCCTCAGTCATCTGCTGGAAGCGAGCTTCCTTGCCAGTGACTTTACTCCAAATATCGATGATTTCGGTGACAACCAGCTCGCTATCATAGGCCAGTAGCTTTGTCCCCACATGCTCGTCTTCGACCAGTGCTCGAACGAAAGGTCCCGTTGATCCCTCGGTGTCGATGATAGGGAATTTGAGATTATTGGTCGCAGGAACAGCTAGAACATACTCCCCGGTTTCCGAGTCCTTCTTAGGATAGAGGAATGCATTGGTAGCATATGCACCCAAGTAAATGAAGGAAGTCTTTTTGGTGAGGTCAGGCATCTCATTCTTAATGTACTTGACAGCCGCAGCCTTGGTTTCCCAGTGGTGGCAGTGCGGGTATTTGCCCTTCGAAACCTCCTTCATAGGACCAAGGGCAGAGTAAATGTATTTCTCCAAGGTGGATGTCTTTGAGGCAGCGTAAGTAGCATTCTTGACATGCAATTCCTCGGTGTCGTAGCCGATCTGCTGGCTAGTAGCTTGATCTTTACCATCAGCTAGAGCACTCATGTAAGGAGCCCAGAAATCGGTGTTGACAAAAATAGCGTGAGCACCGTCAAAAGCTTTCACCAGAGACTCAGCATCTGCCATGTCGGCTTCGACAATCTCTGCTCCGAGGTTTTGCAGAGCCTGGGCTTTGGGGGAAGTTGAGCCACGGGTGAGCGCTCGAACGTGCCAGCCGGGAAGTTCGAGGAATGTTTTGGCAACAGAACCACCTTGAACGCCTGTGGCTCCAACGACTGCAATTGTTTTGGTAGACATGATGGGTTATTATGTGTGAAGAATAGGAGTTATTTGTGGGATATTGAGAGATTGAGTGATTGTGCCATGTTTTTGATGCACCCTACAGCTATATTTATATTGGTTTATCTCGGAATTGTTCTTCTATTCCTTCGCCCTTCTTCCATCCTGGATTCTGACTGCGGAAACCCGGCGATAACCTCAATCTCTGAATGGAGCCAAAGACAGTAAGCCAGTGGAGACAGACGTGTGTGATCATCATCCCGGCTCCACGCTACGGTTCTGATTGGTCAAAAAAGCGTAAGCCAGTTTCGCCCAGGCGGACTTTGGACTTAACCAAACTCTCCAACCACCTACGCTGAAGAACGTATCGCCACGCTTTCTCAATCGCATCAAGTGATTTGATACAGCATGCAAGATATAGGAAATGAATCAGTCATGGTCTCACAGAAGCGAGAAGTTTCCGACAGGGGTGCTGATGCTCCTCCCGCCAAGCGTCGGGTTGTAACCTCCGCACGAAGAGAGCAGAATCGATTAGCACAGAAAGCATATCGTACGTCAATCACTGACACTACGATACAAGAACTGACATATAATATATAGGGGAACGCCAAAAAGATGAGCGACAGAGATTAAAACAGCAAAAGTCCCAAGTCAACCAAGGTCGACTCAGACCACTATTAAAGCGCAGTGCTGCTTCAGAACCAGAACGACAAGATCTAACTCGGAAGCCGTCGCAAAAGATTGCAGAACTACTCACCGATCAGATCAGCTTAGAAAATGACGGGGAAGAAAGTAGCGGATCCAATTTCCCAGATCTTTACCGTAACATGCTTCAGTTCTCACCAACAGCCTTTTTCGCTTCATGTCTCGCCAACGCAGTCTCGCTTGGCTTTGACCTATCTCGTATAGCTGACTGTGGCGCGGAATATATCTCGCCGTTTTATCAGCCCAGTCTATCCACCACACTAGACCGCACGGCTCTCTCACGAGCAGGTTCTGCTGCACTTTCCTCGTTCAACAACACCTCCATTCCCAAACACTTACGGCCCACAATGGCACAAGTTCTCATCCCGCATCATGTTAGCCTAGACCTTATCCCTCTCCCATTTCTTCGCGAACGAGCCATCATGTTATCCGCTGCTATGCCACACTTGTTCAACAATTGGGAACTCAAGGTTGACGTTTACGAGCGAGGTGGTTTGACGATATGGAGGCTGAACTCATCGAAGCAGGGAAGGGGCGCGAATGCAAGAGATAGTTATCCTCCATGGGATATGAAGAGTTGGGAGGCTGCGCCGTGGTTCCTCAAGAAGTGGAGTATGCTTATGGGAGGGGATAGTGAGGAGTTGTTCAATCAGAGTATTGGATGGCAAGTGATAAGGGACATAATATGCTCGAGAGATGGAGGTGTGCAAAGAAGCTAGTGCTGGTACTTTCATGTCAGGTGTTATAATATGCAAAACATAAAGATACAAGATTTGATATCAATATCGGTGTTTGTAAAGTAAATCATCTGCTCGGCTTACGACCTGCGCCTTGGCTTTGTCCCTTTCGTGCGACAGAGATGTGGTGTCGGCCGAGATAACCAGGTTACACAGCCTGGTTTAGCGGATTGTCTGTCCATATAGGTCTACTGCAAACGCAACCAAATATATTATGATTAAGTCCGGTAAGTTTCGTAGACTCATGAGAAATAGAAGATGCGAGAGGTGTGAGGGTATCACAGCATCAATCATCACTGTGTTGAAGAGGGTTGTTGAGCGTCGATACTACCAACTTCAGCGTTTCAGAAGACGTCGAGTTGGACGACTATCACTTTGTGAGTCTACGTGAGATTCATGTTCTTATGAATTGATCATATACTCACATAAAGTTGTTGACATATTTCCATTCCACAAGCTTTAGGTTAGGATAGTGAAGTTCAATGGTGTTAGTTCGAAACTGATTTACCGAGCCGAGCCGAGCCGATAGTCGGAGGCAATGGACTCGGCACTCTATAACACCGTCCGAAGACCGGGCCCTAAAACTATAGTGCGCAATGGGAGTCTTTCACAAGTACGAGAATAGCTATTGCGTCAATCGTGCTGTAACGCTGTACATGTGATGTTTTGCAGCCAACAAATAGTTGTATTAGCTGTTGAGGTGGGAATTGCCAAGCACCCGGCCTATAATATCTTACGATTCGGCGCAATTCGTAATGGACGCGCGTATTGATATCAGTGGTACAGCATCTTTTCATAGACCCACGTACGACTAGTAAAGACCCGAAGGATTCTAACCCGAAGGATTCTTAGCTACCACGACTCGCTCTTTTGATGTCAAAATGCCGACAGTGTAAGCCGACTTCGGATATAGGTTCGGATGTCGGGCAAAGGACATATCCAGACGCGGGGACCCCGTAGATTGATAAGATGGCTGTAGATAAAAAGACCCTGGATCCTTTCTTTTGTTCTTGGCTATTCTTCCTTGATTTCTTCATTTGCTATCGATTGAATTCGCCATCATGACTGCCGGCTTGAAGAACGTTCTCGTGATTGGTGGTTCCTACGTTGGATTGGTGAGTTTTACGGACTGCTGACTTACGGGTCTTGTAGCTAACAGTTACAGGCTGCTGTGAAAGAGCTAGCTACTCTTCTACCGGTCACACACAGAGTATGTTCTTCATCATCAAATTGCATGGCATTGTAGCTGATGATCCTCCAGGTTGTGTTGATAGAACCTCACAGCCATTTTCACCACCTCTTTGCTTTTCCACGCTTCGCTATCGTACCTGAACACGAGCACAAAGCATTTATCCCCTACACAGGCTTCCTCTCGTCCCTCCCTAATGCCGCAAACCACTCCATCGTGAGAGCCAGGGCAGTTTCTCTACAGAAGAACAGTCTCACTATTGACCGACCATGGCAAGGCTCGACTGAGATCCCATTTGACTATGCTGTCGTGGCTAGCGGCACAAGACTTCAGGCTCCTAGCAACATGCAGCACGATGATAAGGTTACTTCCGTCGACTACTTCAAGGCGTATCAGCAGGGTGTCAAGAACGCGAACTCGATTGTTATCGTTGGCGGCGGAGCTGTGGGTATCCAGATGGCCACTGATCTAGGGGAGGTGTATCCCGAGAAGAAGGTGACTCTTGTTCACTCGCGGGATCGACTCATGCAGCTTTACCATGAGAAGATGGATTCTATCCTTCGTGATCGGTTACAGGAACTTGGTGTTGAGTAAGTCGACATCTCATTCGGGTGCAAAGACATCACTGATTAAATCTGTAGCGTGATCACTGGCACACGTGCAGTCATCCCATCAAAGGGCTTCCCAACCGATGGATCCGGTTTTGAGCTCGAGCTCCAAAACGGCCAAAAGATACACACCGATCTGGTCATCCCAGCAACAGGACAAACACCCAACAACCAATTTCTCAAAGATCTAGAGCCCACATCAGGACACACGATTATCAACCCGTCCAACGGTTTCATCAAGGTCATCCCGACGTTGCAATTCGCCGATCCCAAGTACCCAAATCTGTTTGCATGCGGTGACATTGCCGATAGCGGTGCTCACAAGGCAGCTCGCCCGGGAGCAGGCCAAGCAGCCGCCGTGGCCCAGAATATTGCTTCCATGGTCCAAGGCGGAAAGGCTAGTCAGAACATCACTGTCGATCCTCCGGCAATTCATATCTCGCTTGGATTGGTATGTAAACCTTGCAGACGTAAAGTTCAGTTCTAATTATTGGATAGACAAAGAACATTGTGTTTAGAAATCCAGGAAAGGGCGAGACAGAACCAATGGTCAAATGGAGAGACGAGTAAGTCAAACGTGCCATTGAACAAAACGCCATACTAACGAATTCTTAGTGGAGCGAGGGATATGAAGATTGAGAGTGTTTGGGAGAGAAGGGGTACGAGAGTTACTCGTCCTGATGACTATCATCTTTGATCAGAATGCCAACTGACAAAGACTTTCGTGTATAAATGTATGATGTTTCAAAGTGTTAAGAGCAAGATAGCTTTTTGAAGCAAGCCTTACAAAACTATGGTTCTGTGCAAGTTAACAAAATAGAGAATGATATAAGATGTAAGAGGAAATGATAAGTTTCACAGTGAAACTGTTTGCAGAGGGCCAACTTAATGTACTACAATTCGTCTTCTATCTGATTATACGGCCTTTAACAGCCCCCAAGAATATGTAAACGAAATAACCCAAATCGTTTAATTCTTATCCTTGAGAATCTTCCTTCCCCGTCGAGCAATCACCGGGTTCTGAATCAAAAACGTATCCTCTGGCTCACAATCTCCTTCAACAGCGAGGTATGTAAAGAACGCCCCAAGCTCCTCATTTCTTATAACCCATTCATCGCCCATGAGAACCTGCAAGATCCGCCCAGGAATCCTCATTCTTCGTGTAATCACACCACCAGGTCGGAGCATAAATACCCTCCATACAGAAGCATACTCTTTCGCTAATTGCTGCGATCGAACCTCATACCGACCCTGTGGATGCTTAGTTATGCCATGGGCAATGAAGCTGAGGACATACCTTGAGTTTGCGCGGGAAATCATTCACCCAGAGCTTTGCATCTTGGTCTTGGATGACGAAGAGGCCGCTGAGATGAATGAAGCGGAATTGAGGTCTTTTGGGTTGCCGTTCTAGAAGTGGTGCGAAAGCAACCTGGAAGGCAAGAGGGTACTCCATATCGACATTGACGTTTCCGGTATACGAGCCCATGGCACTGTGTTGCGGTCAATATTATCTGACATCACACCTGTGATCATGACTTACCAGATCATAGCTGCAGCGTCAACATGTGGCAGAAGAACATCCTCCGACCAAACAGCAAAATCTTCCACCATGACAGTTTGGACTTTGGGATTGTCTCGAACATCGGCGGGAAGTTGGCGACGAACAAAAGCAACGATGGAGGTGATTTTGGGATGAGCGAGGCACTGTCGAAGGGCTTCACCTCCAATCGAGCCGGTTGCACCCAGGAAAAGGACTTTCATTGTGAATTGACAAATATGCAGTGAATAAAACGAGTGTGCGTTGACCTAGGATGGGATAGAAGCGTTTGTTTTTTTCGAATACGTAAACAGAATCAAATAGTAGTGCAAATGTTTTGGGCATCGCGTACGTCGGTGTTGGCTATATAGGACAAGGGAAAAGGCGGAGTTTTCAATCGTTGTCCCATCTCAAAGTCCGCTCAGCATTCCACACGCCAGATAGTACAGGGTTCAATTTAGGTGGGCTAATGACTGAAAATGAATCTTGACATGAAATCAACCAATGAAACTATACTGAGCGCACGTATTGGCTTATGCAACGGCTTATTGCATGACTTTTGTCAACTATTGTAGCCATGTTGAGTGTAGTTCCACTCTGTTGGCGTGGCTTATATCAGCCATCTTCGGTGATGGAGATCCTTCAGGCGAATATTGGATCCACAATGCGAGATTGCTCGGGCTACGCGCAAGCCAGGATCAAGTATGATTTCGCCGAGTATGCAGTCTATTCCTGTGCATCGTTCACATGTTTGGGTTGCTCGAATTACATCTGGGCTCGTCATCCACTTGACTAGTTCCAATGTCCGTTTCCCTCATATCATAACGGCTCTAGTTTTCGTAAACAATTGGTGCGAGTTAGGTGGTCTGATAAAGGCTACCTGTATCGATTGATTGATTTATTGAGTCACGTTTGCCAATCTCATCTAATCGTTCTTTTCGCATTTGACCCTTCAGTTTAAGATGGAAGCATCAAAACCGACACTTTGAAATGCATAAGATATATCTTGAAACACCCACGGGGCTATCAATCAAGAATCACTGGCTCGCTGAAATGCCCCAAACACCTCAACATACGCGTAATCGCAAAGCACGCGACATCATCTTGACCCTCACCTCAGCCCATGTGAAGCCACCAATCAAGTCGTAGGGCTTAGCGGGTGAACAAGGACACCACTGACACCCGCCAATAAGCACAGCGATTCCACTGCGCAGCGGGGTAATCCACTGCAACGTCAGCGAAGCGCCCTGAGTTAGACCTCAGGGAGTTTAGTCCACCAACTGCGCCGCTCTCTCTTTTTCCCTCCTCCATCATGCCTCAAGACGCGCGAGCAATGAAGACATGCGGCCATCCCGCGCAAACATTGGCTTCTGGCTGGTGTGGCTCATAGCTCTTCTATGGAGCTACAGGAACGGCTACGATGACCCTTCATCCTTCTTCTACAAGAGCCGCGTGGCCTTCAACCGTCGTTTCTCTGCAGTCCGCGAAGCTCAAGTCGATGAGTACCTCGAGCGCGAGATCTACCCCCACAAGCATAAGGAGCGGACCGAGGTCCAGGTAGACAACGAGTTTCTCTGCATTGGAATCCCGAGCATCAATCGCACCACGTCGGCGTTTCTTGCGCACACCGTCGGCAGCCTTGTCGATACGCTCACGCCGAACGAGCGCAATCAGATACACATTGTCGTGCTCCTGGCCGACAAGGACCCCAAGAAGCATTTCGCCTACGGTAAAGATTGGCTGTTCGGTCTCGCAGATGATGTAATCGTGTACTCCAACGACACCAAGACCGATGCGGCTGCTACCGAGCTCAATTACCAAGTCCTCCCGCACGATGTTCGCGGCATGGGACGCAGCAACGATCGCGTCGAGAATATCCGGCTGGACCACTCTGTTCTCTTTGAAGCATGCAGAAAGAGAGATCCCACATATTTTGCCCTCGTTGAAGACGACATAATAGCCGCGCCCGATTGGTTCACGCGATTCAAGAAGGGCGTCATGGAAGTTGAGCAGCGTGCCAAGGACGACCACCACGATTGGATGTACCTGCGCTTGTTCTACTCGGAGATTCTCATGGGATGGAACAATGAGGAGATCTTTGACTACCTGAAAGTCGTGATTCTTGGCTACACGTGCTTGATCGGCTGTCTACTGCTGGCCTTGCGCTGCAGACGGCGACGTCACGCAGGATCATTTGCGACTAAGGATTTCGCGCAGACCGTGGCACTCCTGCTCGGTCTCTGGATCCCAGCCTGCCTAGCTTTAGCATTTGTCACAGGCCGTACATCGCTGCACCGACTCTTTACGCGATCCCCAACCGTCCGCGAGATGCCTCGCTATGGATGTTGCGCGCAGGGTCTTGTATTCCCAAACCACCACCTGCAGAACTTGCAAGATTTCCTGCGCGAGCCTCCCTTTCAATTTCCTGGTGATATGATCATGGAGGATTATGCGCGCGATAATGGATTGACAAAGTGGGCGCTCGATCCGAGCGTACTGCAGCACGTCGGACTGGTTGAGTCGTCTGATGGACCAAGGAGGGCTGAAGTTTGGAACTTTAGCTTTGAGAGGTTGCACGGTTAAAGAAGAATGGACCTGTCCTCATTTAGCGGTGCGATAAAACGGAACACAGGCCGTATGGGTTATATCACGATATGATCTGCCGATGTAGCAGAGCTGACAGCGGCATCAGAAGCAAGGTATACAATCTAGTAGCCACAGGGCCTCAGAAGACTTGAGGGTCCAAGCTAGGGTAAATAAAATTAGATAAAAGAGAACCGAATGTTATATATGGCCAGCCTAAACTTTTATGTCATCTGGCCCAAAGCGACTATGCCTGTGAGCAATAGTTTGTCAATGCTTCTCGCACGTCCATTGTCAAGAATGGGCTGCTCATCCACTAGCCAAGTACTGTACATGTAATAAATCTCGCCAATCAGCATTATAAAGACCATGCAATCGAACTCCGGTTCCTGTCCCCTATCATAATGTTGAGGCTAAAAGAGTTTTTCACTATTGTGTACCTGAGTCATGAAAGATATCGTACAACACCTTCCTGCCGTTCTCCAGACAGAACTTCAAGAGGAAGTGTGGAATTTTCCATTTCGCAATTCGTCAATGGTACTTTGCATCACACGTCCAGGCATATTCGTAGCAACGCAAAATTGTCTGCGATTCATGTCGTTTCTAATCTTTCTCGTGTCGCTGCCAAAAGTCATGGTGAACAACGTTCTAGCTGAACGGCTTGGACGCCGTATGCAGAGAGTACGTGGGTGAACAACTGCCTCTCAAAGATCTATAAACAATAGCTGTGATCGGTGTCGAAGCTCAAAACTCGATCATCGAGCATACCAAAAGATTAGCATTCGCAAGACAACAGATCCTCGACACTATGTCTAAGACTAACGATATCACCCCTCCTAGATCCCCCAGGATCGCAGGGATTATCGCCCACGAACCCATTTTAGCTCCCCCTGAGATCACGGATAACACTGCCGAAAGGTTTAGTCATTGTGTCGTAAGAATGGCAAACCCGGCGTGTATGTGCTGGTGTGGCTGCCAAAGAGTCATCACTCAGGTTGCCCGTCGGCACTGCAACGTCTGCTTGAGGGATTGCATTCCTCCCTCTCCTTAAGCCTGATAGCAATTGATAGAAAAATTCAGTCAGATAGTAATCTATTCCTATTTGAGCTTACGCTTGAATCATGTGGGATCGATAAGCAAGATATCAGACAGTCCAGACCAATTCGTCATACGAACGTCGTGCGTGTAGCCAGCTCCATGCCTCTCAAGGCTGAACCAAGACATCTTACCGGCGCTAAGATGGTTTTAGTTCCGGTTCGGAGAGTTAGCACTCCCAGAACGTCTAAGGGGTTCACGGGCTTGGCTATTTCCATCTCAATAACGACACGCTTCAGTCCTAGCGCCAAAGCTGGCATGTTGCCAAGACGGCCGAGGGTCCCGATGAATGGCCAAATACTAAGGTCAAGAGAGAGCTGGACCTTGGCGTTTGTTAAGACCATGGGTTGAAAAGGTTGTGTTGCCCAGGCGTGGAGGAGGACCTCTAATGTAACTGTTATCGTCAGCATTGATTTCAATGGAAGAATATTGTGGCCTCGATGGTAGAAATAACTAGGCTCTTCACGAACAGAGAAGAGGACATATATTCGCAATGCGAAACCCAGGCGCCAAAGATGTCTTGGTGAGTTGATCGTTCGTCTCTTGTCCGTAGCCCCCTGACTGAAGTGATAGATCTCCGAAATTCTCGTCATCTTCGCCATCGTCCTCGTCGCCGCCCGTCTCAACCTCCGCCTCCGTGTTCAAAAGCGAAGATTACTCCAAAGTGACAAGTGGATGGTAGTAGCATGCGTCTCTGGTGTCCTCACTGCTGGGTTTGTCCCCGTGTTTGCGTATCTGAACGCGTTCGATCCAAAGGTTCATACGACACTAGAGGGGTACAGTGGAGGAACAGAAGATCTGACGGTGATACTGAAGGTAAACAATGGGTTGAAAAGAGAGAGGTGTATGGACTAACCTGTTCTAGTTGCTTTTTGCAATCAACTTTCCTTTTTACACGACCCTTTATCTATGCAAGGCTGCCCTATTGGCTGTGTATCAGCAGGCTTTCCCGGATTTTATGGTCAAGAGGCGTATGTTTCTTTGGATGACGATCTGGTATGTGGCTCTCAGCTATGTCACTACCGTGTTGGTGGCCTTTTGTGTCTGTATGCCTATCGAACGACACTGGTAGGTTCTCGTGAGGGCGTGGTCATTTTGGATTTAGCTGACATATCCTCAGGCACCTGGGCTTGAGCACTACTTGTTCGCTGGGTACATACGTGATCACCTTTAATGTCGGATGGGGACTGTCTTTTGTAGGAGATCTATTGGGTGAGTCGATCACACACTTGCCGGCTTCGTAGCTAACGAGTATAGTATTCATCCTTCCTTGGCTTATCGTGCCAGGGCTTCGAGTGAAGAGGAGTCTAAGGCTCGGTATATACTTCACGTTTCTTCTCGGAAGCGTCAACATGGCTGTTAGTCTTGTTCGCTTCGTCATGATCTTTCAAGCAGCAGCCGACTCGACTATATCACTGAGTACAATTAGTCAGTCTCCCGCAAGTTATGTTTGACTGGCACACTAACCGCTCATAGTTCTTTGGAGTGCCCTTGATGTCAATATCGGTCTCGTCATTGCGTGTCTCCCGTCTCTTCGGCCTTATTTCGGATCAAGGAGTAAATCGGAAGAAAACAGTCACAACATCGAAGCAGGTCCGTCTGGAAAGAGTTGGAGATATGGCGAAAGAGCCTTGCACCGACATGGCATGCAACACGGCGAGGAAGGATTGCCGACGTCCTTCAGCGTTGAGCGCTCGAGGGATCTTTCCGTCGATTGCACCATTGTTGTGCCATGGGATGAGGGAAAAGGGCATGAGGCCGATGCTAGGAATATCGAGATGGTACATAATGGTCCTCCCAAGGTATACATACCTAGAGAGAGGAGAGGGACAATAGAAGAATAAATAACAGACAATACCTGAACGCTAATTCAACTGATGGGTAGTGAGAAGTAACACACGGTGGAGCATTACTGTAACAATAGGAAGTGACAATACGTGCGTCGGTGTGTACGGTTTGAATGGCTTGGTCGAATGTTCGGCAGTGGCAGAGATTTTGAAGAGCCGAACAGTGGGTGGTAACAATATCCCAACTTTTGTTCCCTGCACTAACCACTTCCTTTCAACATCTCACCTCTTCGAGATTCCCCTTGCTTTCTGTCACATCATCAAAGCCTTTACTCAAATCCCGTCGTTTTTTCTGAGGACATCCAAGAGTTTTGTTTCCCAAATTTCTCCCAAACCCCAACACGTTCTTGCAATGCCTGGACGTAACAACATGAACACCCAGCATCAAATCTCGATCCCCGCTGGCCACGACATTTCTGCCAGACTTGAGGCGATGAATATCCGTCGTGATGGAGGTGTCTCATCTGAGAACGCGTCTGAAGCTCGTCGAGCCCCCCACGCCATCGTTGCCTCATCTGCGGGTACCCAAGCTGCTCAGCAGCCTGACTATGAATACGACGCCGACGATGACGAGGGCGAGGCTAAGGGTGATGCCAAGTCCAACCTTCTTGAGTACGTCTATACGCGTTTATCGCAGTATGACTCACTGACAAGACCCAGACACCAAGCGTCCGACGAAGCGACGCTGCTTTCCCAGCTGCCGAATGATCCTCCAGAGATCTTTAAGATTCGTACCCACATGTACAATGACAGTGGAAGGGAGTTGAACGAATCCCAGATACGCAACCACCGGCGTTTCCGCGCCATGAAACGAGACAAGGCCGCAAAAAAGGTTCGAGTCGCTGAGGAGGAGCGTCAGCGCCACTATAAAGCCCTCAACGCGGACCATGGTTGCGACGACGAGGAAGACGCGAAGAAGCGATCAAAGAATCCTGAGAAGGGCAAGAAACCCTTCGACATTAACAGATACGTCCCGTATCACATGAAGGAAAGATTTGAGCAATGAACTCTACAATGTTTTGCTTTGTAATTGTAGCTTGTCAAGTGGATATTTTTGTTCCTTGCGATGCGGTATGGCACGAAGGGGGGCTGGCTAGCTGACAGAGCTGGGAGATCATGTTGACGGCTGGATTGATGACACAAATTTGGGGTTATTGCATGTAACCACTTGAAAGCTACACATTATCAAGTGTCCATCCTGGAGGTAGCAGAAAGCATTAGTTTTTAACAGTTTGTTTCTGTGACTGAGTGTTACGTAACGTGAACCACTATCCTAACGCTGATATGTCACCAGGCCACGACTAAAGTCGATTGGCAATTTCCTCCAACAATTGTATCTCTTCCTGCATGAGAAACAGATCATTCGGTAAGACTAATCCACCGCCAGGCTTCAGAATAATCTCCTTCCCATCGTGTCTCTCATGTCTCTCAGTGTCGCTCCCATCATCTGTCCTTGAATCAACCCGCTCACCCTTATTCTCAATATCAACAGGCTTTTCCATTTGTCTTTCGGTCCTCAATGACTTCAAGTCTACCGGTGTCCACCAATACACAGGAAACGCTCGTTGCACGTTGTTAACCAGGAGCGCAACGCCAAACATTACGGTGCAGTTGAACGCCACGACGGCGATGAAAAACCAGCCCAGGTCGAGGATGCGATCATCGACGACAGCAATGAGAGCGGTTGCGCCGGCGGGAGGATGGATCGTCTTTGTCAAGGCCATGATGGCCGTTACAGTCGCACAGGCTATGGCGCCACCGAGCCATTGGATGGAAAGGAAACTGTTGCTGAGGAGGAATAGCTTGCCGATGCTAACACCGATGATGGCAGCGATGAGTTGACCGCCGAAGAAGTTTCGAGGTTGTGCAAGGGGAGATTCGATGGCGTAGAACTCGAGAACGGCACCGGCACCCTGGGAACATTAGTTACGTGGCCTGGTAAGATGTAGAGGTGAACATACAAAGGATGCAACAATTATAGGAGCACCTCTTTCGACAAAAGACGGTATACGCTCCGACGCCAACTCAATCACCGACAGAGCAACGAAGATACCGGTGAAGGCCCAGAACACAGGGACGAATGTGCCGAGGCTACGAGGCTTGTCACGTCGATAACCGAAGATGTAGGCGACGGGGTAGGGGATGTGTTGCCATGGCGGTGATGGGACAAAGGGATTGATGAACTGATCTACGTCGAAGTTCCATGTCGTAGGTTTTGAAAGCGGCATCGAGAAAGTAGGGTCGGTACTCAGATGGAGACAAGTCTGGGGAAGAAATCTGGGGTAAACAATACCCGTGACGATCGGTCAGGTGGTCCCCGGGTGTAATATGGTCCCTCGGTGTAATGTAGTACCTCGGTATGGAAGAAAGCGTGACGTCAATGTAAAACAAATCAAATTGTGTATAAACTCTCTTCTCAAACCACTTCAAATCTGACGATACTCTCGTTATAACAACGGGACCCATCGAATAACACGGCTTCTACCATGGTCTTTATATAAATCTGTCTAGTCCGCGGAGATGCAGAGCAATCACACATCCTTCCTGAACCCAAACAAGGGCCAAAGCGAGGATTCTCCCCCGACTTTGCCGTTTGCCGCTTTCTCATTGGCATTGACTTAGACGCGATTTCGTAACGAAAACTCCAGACTCGTTCAGCGTGACAGCGGATAACTGTGGGTCTGCACTTCATACTTCTTTCGGAGCGGAGAAAAGGGTACCCGGTGTTTGCTCGGAATGGCGGGTCGTTATGACATAACACAAACTGTGCTTTTCTTGCAGCATCCGTAAGCTCGGTTGACTTTCGGTTGTGCTTTCTGTCAGGCCGAACTCATTACAAATTACAAATCTCATGTGTGACTCATCGGCATTTCGGTTTCTTGGTCAAAGCTCGTCAAAGAATAATGCCCGCCTCTCGAAACTTGTCCAACGCTTCAATCCATCCCTCGACTGGATCCCTCTCCTCTCCGAACTTCACCTCACGCAATCGCTCAGGGGACAATTGACGGTCAAACGTCAACCACCAACCCGCGCTATCAAGCTGTTTGCTTCCCGCACCGACTCCCGACTTCCTGCCGTATTCTCCAAGGAGATGTCGATGAGTCTCGATATACTTACTCGGTGGCTGCATGCTCGAATCTTCTGATGGCGCGACGCCAACGAGACCAAAGAACGACGCGATTGAAGGCCACACCTCGGCGAAGGTGGTAGGCTCCGCACTATCAAGCATGTTGACAATCTTGCCGCTGCACGATGCGCTGAGGGTTGCGTGAATAGCGATTCGACCGAGGATGTGTGACGACACAGGCGTGAAGCGCGCGTGGTAGCCTTCCGCACTTCCCGGGAACGGGACCTCTGCGCATTTGTTGTTCGCCGCGTATAACGAAAGGTACTGCGCCCAGTGTAGTGCGAGCGAGTAATTGGATCCAATGGGACTGAAGCCCACGACGACATCAGGACAGACTTCTGTCCATGTCCAACCACGGCCGGCTGATGCCTCGTTCAGGATGCTGCGGAAACCTGGGTATGCGACTGTTTTTGCGTAGTCGGTGGGCAAAGTATCAGCCATTGATTCCGTTAGAGGTGGTGTAAAGATGCCTCCGGGGATGTAGATGCCATAACCCTAGATGCGTTAGCAGGGTTGGGCAAGTTTAGGTGAGTTTGAGATGATTTACCCTTGTACCGCCCGAGTAAACGATGGACTTGAGACGAGGAGCCAGATTGTTGAGAGCGGATGCAAGATTGCGCATCATGCCGCAGTTAATGTTGCGTTCTTCTTCGTGATTCTCGTCATGTGGTGCAAACACTGCATCATCAGCCTCGTTCCTCTTGACAGCCGTCACAACCTACCAGAGTAAAAGACATGCGTAATTCTCTCAATCCCATCAATCTTGTCCTTCAATTGACCCGTAACATCGTCAACCTGGAGATTTACACCAGATACCAGCTGCAATTCACACGACGTCTCAGGCCAAAACGTTCTTGACTCATCGACAGGTCGATTGCTCACAGCCGTCACGCTGGCAAAAGTCTGGGGTGCAGGGTAGGCGGAAAGAAGTTGATTGACCACGGCCCAGCCGATGAGGCCTGTTGCGCCAAAGACGAGAGCGTGGTTTTCCGACATGGTATGAGGAACTGATGAGGTGTTGAATGTCTGAGTGGTAGATGAGAAGCTCATATAGACTCGTCGACATCATGTTTGAGACTCACCATGGCTCATTGTTTTTGTTTCCTCATTCGTCTCGCCGGCCGGACTAGTGTTTAGTGAAAAGCCATTTTGTGGGGAGTTATTCACGAGTCATTCAACGTCGGAACATTTAAACCATATGATTTTTCTATGCAATGGAAAATATCTTGCAGGTCTTGTCCCTGCTTCTGCTCAAGACGAGTGCCTAATGTTCGGCGTCGAGAACGAGTTCACCAACCAGTTCTAGGCCCAGGACCGATATCCCTATCGCTGCCACTGACGAGCTGGATTCAAGTGTTGATTGTCCATGCGGATCACTTTCTGTTTCAACTGTTTCATCTTGGCATTGTCCTGTAGCGCAAAGCCAGGACGTGCCCCGTCACCAAATCCTTCAGTTCACTGCTCATTTGACTTTAGTTCCACAGTCAGCCCTATCGACTCCTTAATCTAAGCGCGCTTTCTGCCTGTGCCGCAACAGTGACAATCTCTTTTTAATTCGCATCACCTCATTCATTTTGTCTCAAGTCATAAACCACCTCGATTTATTCTACCAAAACCCGTATCGACACAAGACTGAGAAGCAACCAGCGCATAATCGCCACTCATATTTGTTCGACTTGTTCAATCTCACGCACAATGTCTACCACCGTCACAAGTCTTCTCGTGATCCCTTCGGACTCGATCAAGCTACACGGCAAAGTCATAGGGGCCGACGCTACAGCCACCACTTACGTTCTCCAATGTCCTCCACACGATTCCACCTGTGATAGATCGGACACAACCATTACCCTAGGACCATGGGCGGAGAAGACTCTTGCACCAGGCACCGCACCAACAGGCGTCATGGATATTTGGGTCAACGACACGATTCCTCTTGAGCCCACGGCTGTCGGGAGCACGAAAGTCGAGAATGTCCCCTGGACTTACTCCCTGCATTGCCAGATGAGCAGGTCGGTGGCACAGGAGTGTACCATGGGAAATGGGCCGATCAAGGATTCTGAAAACCATCCCAATAGCATGTATCCAAGCCAGACGTTTGCTGGTTCGGAGTTGAGAGATATATATGGTCCTACGTATGCTTATTCGGCAATCACTCTCACTGCCGGCCTCGAAATGCTCAATGGGAAGCATGCTAGTACGACCAGTGCTGCGACAGCCACATCCGATTCCACCTCATCTGAAGAGACGGGATCTACGTCTCAGTCAACGGGTACTTCGACAGGTTCCTCGACGGGTAGTGCTTCGGCACCAGGAGAAACTAATGATAGCTCCGCGAGGAGGGTGTCGAGCATTCTGGCTGCGGCCTGTGTTGGACTGTTCGTTCTCACCTTTTGAAAACTTACAGGATTGAATCACGTACTATATGTAAAACACCCAGGGACTGAAGACGAACTTCAAATATTTAGACAAGTTTATGTAAAATCATCGTAACATATTATAACTGGGTAACTTTACACGAAACGAAGACCAAGATCAGTACTTGTGATTATCCAGCTGGTCTCAACCAATTATCAATTATAAAGTGACCGTGACTGTCTCATGGATACTTCAAGATCGTGAATGGCATGCTTCATGCCAGTTTATGCTTTATTCCCGAGCTCATCACCCGCGGCACGAGAACTCTTCCATTCCTATACTCGTACTCAACCTCCGTCCTCGTTCCCCGATCCTCTTGAAACGACACCTGAATGATCCGTGTAACGACCTTGAGAACATCAGAGTAATCCAGGCGATCTTGCTTGACATCAAGTATCACAACTTTAAGGTCTGGATTATCTTGACGAGCATTTTGGGCAAAGCGACTGACTATGCGCATGTTCCGTTGTTCAATATTGTCAGTCTTGATACTGATCCAAAGGACGTTATCTGCTTTAGCCAGTTTCTCGTATACGGCAAGCGGGCTGGACCCGTCATCGAGAACAACGTAGATGAATCTTGAAGAGACTTCGTCAAGTGTTGGCGAAATAGTGGAGGCTGTGTCTGCATCTGCCAGTGATGAAGAGAGTTGATCTGCGAAGCGGAAAAGTTTGCCTTGAGTATCGGGAAGGATATTGACAATTAAGCGTTGTGTGGAAGTCACGGCTGTTGAGATGACGCAGTAGCTCTCTTGTCCAATGTAGTCGAATGTCTTTGTTGCTGGTTCAAGACCGCTGAAGCCGTTGTTTTGCAACATCCTTGTCCATTCGTGTGAAGCAGGATATGGCAGCTGTTCACATCGTCCACCTATTATGTCATTAGCAACATCTACATATCGGAACGCGTTGTCATACCTGACCACATGTTCTCGTTCATTCCAAAAATCAAATTATATGCCGGAGAAAGATCGGAAAACCCAACAAGAATCAACACGCCTCCAGGCACAAGGAGCTTCCTTAGATTTGCCAAACTCCTTTCGAGAGAATCTGCCATGTGCAGGATATTGTTGACTAGCACCGCACCAAAAGATTCGGGACTGAAGCCTTGGTCCAGAGGGTCTCGATTAATGTTGAAAGCCTTGAGCCTAGAGTTTTTGGGAACCGAGGATTCGACTTGTTTCAGGGCTTGAAGTGATGCGTCGGTGACAGTATATGATACGTTCCGCTCATCTGACAAGACTCCCAAAGCGACTGTGTTTCGGTTGGTACTGGCTCCAACTTCGAGGACGTTCAAGGTAGGCCTCTTGGTGGCATATAAAGACATGTATCGTTTGAGATGCGCCCTAGTTTTTTGCATCAGCTCCATTCCGTTCAGCATCCGACCAAATTTGTCGTCTTCAAGAAGTAGAGACATGGGATCAACGGTTCCTTGGAGGATATCTGCCATCTTCGGTCCGATCTTTGCAAGGATCTCTCCCTCAACACCCATCTGCGAAAGAGACGAGAGAATTTCGATGGTGACACTCATGGTCACATCTCCCAGCACAAGTTTACTCGCTTTTGAAGAGTTGTAAGCATTCATCCATTGGTAAATCTGCTTGCGGAAGCCATTTAGTTTGTACGGGTCAAAGTCTGGTATATCCAGAGGGATGTTGTTTAGTGATGTGCGAATGATGAGAGCTGCGGCGCGAGCTAGAGTGATTTGCCTATCAGCTGTTGCTTTGCACAATGGCGTCCGCGGTCGTAACCCAGCGCCGGTGAAGAAGTTGACGTCGTTTTCCCATTCGACGTGGAGGATGGAGTTACTGTCGTCGTCTTGGGAGAAGACTTGATGGTCTCTGATGATGGGTTCAACGATGGACATGGTGTTAAATTTCAGATAGTAAGTACTTGGACATGTGTTTGTTCTGAGTGGTGAAGTAAACAATATTTAGGGATGAGAGAGACAGCTATATATCCCTCTCTATTTAATAATCTCACCACTTTGGCGTCACCACCCCAACGCTACTCGGAACCGCAGCATGTGAGACCTGGAGACAAGTCCCCATGGGGAAAACCCCGCATGCAGTTCCAACAGATATCCGCAATCGTTTGATGCTGCAATTCAACTCACAATACCCAGTATTTGACAAGCGCAGGGTCTTATTAATTGCGAAATGATTCAAAAATTCAGTTTGCTCCGATATTGACACCCTATTCGATTGGCATCACTACGTGGTTGCGATGTGGCGAGCACAGTGGAATACTCGGCACTATCGGCTTCTTCACATGTACACTTTACCAAGTCTTGCTATCAACTTTGACCTAAATTCAATGGGAATGAAGATCACAAATTTATATTCCATATGTCCGTGAGTATGCTTAGCTCAGAAGTAGTCAATTCCAGGCACTCCTGTAAGGTCACTCACTAATTGGGTCTGAGACGTCTTGTATGAACTTGTCGCAAATGAGTCATCGGTGTGCGTCGCTGTAACTTAGTACAGCGATATATCTCTTGAAGCTGATTTTATGGCAATCCTTCCTATTATATCTAGATTCGAATACTCTGATAGGCTTGAACCACATTTTCGTAACTGAATCCTTCTATCCACTTTAGGCTCCAGTACAATTATGTCATTTTGAATCTGCTTACCCCCCGTCTTTGTATTTCTTACTTCAGTCGTCTCAAGTCCAATCAGTGAGACTTGGTTAATCAACTTCTATTCAACTATACTGAACATGTCACCCAAGACCGACATCCAGTCTCTCCCCATCGAAACTCTCACAAACATCCTCTCTTACGTACGTGATGATCGCGCAAATGGACAAGAATTCATCAAACAAAGTCGCTTGGTGTCAAGGCGCTTCAACGACGCCGCCTCAACACTCTTGATGCCCCAGATCTTTACCTGCCTCACCGTGGAGTCATTCGCTAGATTGGAAAATATCTGCTCTCACCCCATCTTCAGCAAGAATGTAGCGCATGTCACCATCATCCTCAACTTCTACGAAGAAGCATTGGCGAACGACAGGGCGCTATTTATGAGGGAGGCTCGATCGAGGCTTTTGCGACATTGTGAAACAATGGAGCGTATGCCGCGATACCGGAGCAAATTCTATTTGACAAAAGAACTGAGTGACTGGCTGGCTCATCTATGCTGGGACCGTTGTCCTAAGCTCAACCAGATGGTTGAGGAGGATAGCACTCAGACACCACCGGCGCGGGTCCAGAAGTTGTTTCTGAAACTGTACGATATTTATAAGAAAAGATACGAGGACCAGAAAGACCTCCGCCGAGATAACGCACATATCGACCGTTTAGTTGCTGCTCTGTCTTCTCTGCCTGGTCTCGTATCACTGACCCTCCAGGACTACAACAGCAACAGGGCAATCGTTACCTCCAACACACAACGTGGCTCGGATAAGCTAGTCGCTGCAGACTTCCTGGACTCGGGATATGAGGAGAATGTACTGCGGCACTTTGATCGTGCGGTCCGCTCCTCGCCCTGGCAAGGTTCTTTCTACACAAAACAAATCTCATCTCCGCCCGTTGAGATGCTCGGCGAGCTATGCTCACAGCTTGGAAGGCACGGCGTGAGGCCCAGACATTTCAACCTATTCATGAACCACCTAGCAGACATGAGGCTCTTGCAGATATCACCAGCGCAACAAGAGAACATTAAACAACTTGTGTCCTTGGTCACAAGCACAGAATTATCCTTCGACCTCTTTTACGAACGCAAGAGTTACTCAAAAGAAGAGTTGCTCGCACTCTGTTCCCTAACCAGCTCATTCGCTAGCTCGTCGAATCTCGAGACTTTAAAGGTCAGCTTCGGTACGTGGACGCCTGATTCGACTATGCATGTTTCCTTGGCCGACGTTCTTCCTCTGGATACCACATGGCCACGGCTACAGCGTTTGTATTTGCGTAATCAGAAGATTAAGCTGTCAGAGTTGAGGCAGTTGCAAAGCAAATACGGCAATACTCTGCGGGAACTCGATCTCCGTAGTGACTTCGTTGATTGCAGTCCGTCTGATGTTTCGGAGACAATGCGTGGGTTTAAGCTCTGCGGGAAGTAAGGGTGGCGTACCCAGCTGGAGAGTTCTTTTCAGGCGTTGAATGGCCCCAGGATGAGATCAAAGTTATCTTTTGAGGAAAAGTGATGGTAATTCGTTGAACTCAGACTATTTGGTATAGAGAGTCCATGACTATGTAAAAAGTACTATGTCCCCTGGGCAGCGCCCGGGTTTTAGTCAATCCGTGAGTTTATTTCTTGATTTGAACTTTCATAATATTGTTTGTCTCGAAAATCTCCCTCAAGTCGTGTGGTGGTGCATATAGGCGTTGACACAAGCGGCTATCGTACATATCTGCAAAACCTCCTTGTATGGGTTCTTGTCTCGTAACGTGTCCATGATCCACCCATCTGCTAAGTCAGTGTCTGTTCACACTGATATCCTGTTTGTCGACCTTACCACAATACTTAGATTGAAATCTTCGCATTGCGGCCACAGCATCGCGTCTGTTTGCTGCCCCGGCTATACAGTGATTTGAATGAACAACCCACCAGCAGACCAGCAGCCGGGGTCAAGAGGTTATATTCTATGCAAACGACGCAACAATGCGTGATCTCACATGTTTTAGTCATTATACATTTGTCAAGTTGCCGGGCCGATATCTATTAAACTCTGTCTTGAAATGTAGCTTCTCCTCGGATGCCGGCACAAACAACGGCCATGTTAGAGATGCACGATAGAACCAACAGCATGCATAAAGGTCCAATCACAATTGTGTCTGTCTTCCATGTTTATTGCCGGCTTTCCGGGTACGAACTAATTTTCACAAGGAGATGGTTCGATCAGAGCATTATACGTAGCCTGAACCATGATCCAATGGTAAATGTCATACTGTTATGACCAAATTCACATGTCAAAACTGCTTTACCTATGATTTATAAAGCGCGATACCTTGGCACCTGAGAAAGAAGATTTTCAGAAGCTCACATCACACTACGCGTTCTACGTAAACCTCATGAGGTTCCCTTTTTCTTCCCCCTAGCCATCTTCTGCATCGTCAGGGCCATGTCGCTCTCACCCCGGGATGCAATTGCTGTCAACGACATTGAGCGCTACAACAATTTCATGGCAGAGGTGGCTGATAGTCAATTCCTCGACATGTACCTCGAAAATGGAGCTGTCAAAATCGACGTCTACGATTACCCATCCAACACCCTTGTTCAATCGGTTCAATTTGAAGCAAGCCCAAAGGCCAATTCGTATTTCGACCAGCAGAAAGCCCAAGCCGATGAGATCCTGGGGGAACAAGTCGAGGAAGGGATGACCGAAGGCGAGATTATCTGTAAGCGGGATGGTTATGTCCAAGAGTTTGAATGATCTATGTTTGAGAAGCGTCGCTCACGTTGTCGTCAGTTCTGTGGGAACGTTAGTCATTGTTGGGGGAATGGGCGCTGTTCCCATTGTTATGCCATTGAAATGAATGTCTCTGGCAGAAGTGGTGCTATTCAGTTGAAGCAGCTGGTTTTCCACTCTATAGTTGATCATTTATAAAGTGTTAAGATCAACGCAAAGTTCATTTCAACTTGGTAAAGGCTTTCGTGAAATTTTAGTTCATATCAGTCTGGATTACGGAGCGATAAGGCACAATCTCGTTGACGCTCAGAGAGTGCTTTACTCGCCCCATCATTCCTAGATGCTCCAGTCTGTAGTATCATCGGATAAATATAAATTACTGATTATTATGTGAGATCGTATGAATGGGGAAAACGGGTAAAGCACTCCCGGATCGGGTGCGCCATATCCGGAACCCCTCATATAACGGATGTGGAGAAGATTGCCGCATGTCTCAGACACCTCAATTGTTCTCACATTACTGAATTAAATATTGACCCAACAAAAATGTTCGCTGATATTACTCAACCGCCGAAGCCACTGCCCACGCCTCAGCTCAGAGTTGTCAGGCCGGGAATATCATTGCTACCTCCACTTTCGCGCCGTGGCCATGGACCCGGGCTTGTCATCCTGACACCGACTTCAGACAGCCTCTTAGAGATCAAAGATGGTGTCCCATCGGTTCTTATCAAATGGGCCGAAGAGGGATATACTGTTGTTCAAATTGACGCATCTGTGTTTGAGAATACAAGTAGCCAGTCTGTCATCGCTGAAGCGCTCGAGGCTTTACTTCAATGCGACAAGTGTGACCAGGGCAAGATTGGTCTAGTTGGTATGATTCGAGCTACATTTGGACGTCATATACTGACAGGTGATAGCATATTGTCCGGAACTATGGAATACCGTCGCTTCATGTCTGGTTGGTGTCTCCGACATCGTGGCAGCCGTGGTCTACCTCGATGAAGCCCAACAGCCAGAACTTGCTTCAATAGACATTCCTCGTCTGCAGCACATAGTGGGCTCAGCTACAGACCGAAGCAGTGGCACCAAATATTTCTATCCCAAGGCACAAAGCCATGCCTTTGCAACGCCTTTCCACCAGCATTTTGACTACAATATGGAGTCTGTCTCGCATACAAGAAATTTACAGTTCCTCAAGCCAAAGGTTGGAGGACCATTCTTTGATCTTGAGCACATCTGGGAGGAACATACTCATTATGAATTCGCCGATCGTTCTGTCGAGCATACCATGAGCACTATGGTTCAGGAGCCTTATGTTAATCATATCCCGACAGTAAGTCGCACGTTCCATGAATGTGTTATAATCTGACGTGCATTTGTAGATGACTGGCGGTATTGGCAGAGATAAACTTGCCAATTTCTATCGCCACAACTTCATCTTTAACAATTCTGCCGACTCAGAGCTGGAGCTGATAAGTCGAACTGTTGGCATAGACAGGGTCGTTGATGAATTCATCTTCATCTTCACCCACGATAAAGAGGTTGACTGGATGTAAGTTCTCCCTCTTACTTGCAGTACAAATACTCAACATAAGCAGGCTACCGGGTGTCCCACCTACCCATATCAAGGCCGAAGTACCATTCACAGCTGTTGTCAACATCCGAGGAGACCGTTTGTATCACGAGCATATCTCATGGGACCAAGGCACCCTTCTACGACAACTGGGTTTATTGCCAGAGTATCTGCCCTTCCCATATGCTCTTCCGGATGGTCGCACTGCTGACGCGGGGTTCGAGTATCGTGTGCCTGTCGCGGGTAAGGAGACGGCGGTCAAAATGAGCGATAGACACGGCTTGGTGTCTAACCAGATGTTTGCGTACAAAGTTCGTGAGAAGCAGACTTAGTTATTCAAGAGTATCCCGGCCGTTTACAATGAGGCTATAAGAAAATAACGATTATTCATGAAATATTCCAAAGATACAGCGGAAATCTATTTCCAGACCAAACTGAAAGGTCTATGAGGCTTCTCCGCATGCGGGGATTTGACCATCGCACACAGGCCTTGTTCCTATAGCCATATGGTCGATCATACGCCACTTGACCTAAGGTTCTATTGTCAAAACGCCACCTCCAAGTGACATACCTACCATCTTGGGCACTTATTGTTCTCGTGACATTCGGGATGGCGTTCGAAGTCATTTCAGTGCGCTTTGTTGGATCGCTCTTATGATGTTGGTTCACAACCATTGCGTTGATGGCTTGTTGCCAAGATGCGTCCCTCGCGGATGCATGGCAGCTCATCATACAGAGAATCTACTTCAGCCATGACAAGGTAACGACCCAGATCGACTACAAGGGCATGGTAGATATCTATAATGGGAGGAAGATTGGTGTGCGTGACGATCACAAGGTACATCTTGTTACCTGTTCTGGGCCATGTAATGACTGGTTTAGCGGAATGTCAATTGCGGCCAAGACAAAGACGTTCCAATGGAGAGCCCAAACCTATTTCTAATTCTACGGCAATACCAACGGTATCTCCACCATACCTGTGGTGCCGGAGCCGAGTCTCAGGGCTATTGACCGACTCACCGGGTCTGGTATGCGGGCGATCTTCCCCAATAGAAGCCACTTATCAGGCGTCTCACTCTTTTTCTTTTTGGATAAGTGGCCGCATCCAGTATATGTCTTGAATGGCACATTACATCGCACGGTGGCTTGCCAGACAAATGCTCAATTTCGTTCTTCAGTATTGGCTTGCCACTTTTATTCCCCCATCCGCTGTTGGTGGCTCGCTTTCCAACGTTCTTCTTCGTTACACAATCTGCAACATCATCACCTCGATCTGTAAGGCACATGGCGATGGGAGGAGATGGGCCGTGGGTCCTTGCTGTTATGTGGTCATTGACTACGATCGGCCTTGTCTTTGTCGCACTTCGGATGTACACGAGAATCTTTGTTGTCAAGTCCTTTGGCGTTGATGATCATGTCTACAACATTGCTTTTGTGAGTTGCAACAATGCACATGTCGTTTCCTTCTAACAGGCCACCACTGTAGACTTGCCTGCTGTTCAACACAATCTTCATGACCATCGGAGTGCACTACGGCCTGGGTCAAAATCTGGTCGACATCTTGGAAAACCATCCCAATAATCTACAACCCGCCCTGATCTACGAAGCCACGAGCCAAACATTCGCAATACTAGGAATGAGCATCGCAAAGTGGTCACTTGGTCTCTTCTTGCTTCGCCTTGTCCAAGAGCACTGGCACAAGGTTGCTATCTGGCTAACGATGGGTTGTCTTATGGTAGCTTCTGTGGCTCTCTGTTTTGTGTATTGGTTCCAGTGTACTCCACCTAGATATCTCTGGGACCGTAGCATACCGGGACGTTGCACCATCGATACATCTTCTGTGTCTCTGGTACTTTGTAGTAAGTTGAACGGCGACAATCAGCTGTTGCAAGCTAACGATGACAGTACTCTGTGTGGTGGTTGATTTGTTCCTGGCTGGCTTTCCTTGGTTGTTCATCTGGGGATTGCAGATGCCACGAAAAGAGAAGATTATAATACTCAGCAGTCTGAGCCTTGGTATCTTGTACGAAAAGCCCACAGCTTTCTTTCGTCAATTCTTGCTGACAACGCATCTAGTGCTGGAGCGTTTGGTATTAAGCGCACGCTCGAAGTCCCAAAGCTAAAGAGTCATAATCATACTAGTGCGTCTTCCGCTATTGTAGACGATTGCCAGCTGACATCTCGATGCAGAGGATCCAATGGGATTGATTGCGTGGACAGCAGCTGAGATGACCGTAACGATGATCTGCATTGGGATCCCAGTGTGCCGGCCCCTCTGGAAGCAGTATTTCATCAAATGGACCTATCGTGATAGCAAGTCCCGCGAGCCTAATTCTGCAGGATCATTCCCATTGCAAACCATTGGTGGAGGCATCCCATATCCCAAGCCGACCTACAAGAGAGACGGGGTCATTGACCCGGATGATGCTTTGAGAGAACTCGATCGAAAGTCTGGCCTTAAAGGCCCAATCGCTAAAGCTAGACATTACTCAAATGGTATAGAAAGGCCTCAAAATGACAATCAGAGTGAGGAAGAAATTCTAGGATCAGGATTTCGAAGGTCTCAGCGAGAGGATCTTGAGATGCAAAACAGCACAAACTCAGTCATATACGGGGTGTCAACCTCTGAGGTGAGCCTATGAGAACGAATAAATAACATTGAACACTTTTCAAGTCTATAGCCCCATCGGGATTGTTTCTATACCGTTTTGCGATAACGAGAATGACGAGGTTTCAATTTTACGCGCTGGTATCTTGGATATCCTCTTAGCTGAAAGGTCGGCGGTTAATCCAAGTTAATACACCCTTCTTTGAGTGGAACGAGCTTATGAGGCTTTAGTTTAGAGCGCCCACCATCGGTGACAATACCTATGTCGCTCTGCTAGACCATATCCTCAATAGACTGGTTTATTCTGGGTTCTACCCCTGTTGATGATCGGCCTCTGATTGGAAGCTGATTGGGTACAGCGGTCGTAGCGCTCGACACGTCAAGACTAGTTGAATGTAGCCGCCAACTGTTGCAGATATTTAGCGGCTGGAAATAGTAAGACAGGCCAGACATTCATTATATAAGACCAACCTTGGATGTGTCCTTGGTCAATTGAGTATACACAATAAACATGAAGCAACTCAAGGCAACAGACTACACCGTTGGCTGGATCTCAGCTTTACCAGCAGAATACCTCGCAGCACAGGTCTTTCTCGATGAAGATCATGGTCAACCAGAAAATCGGCATCCCAACGACTCCAATTCATATTGGCTAGGTGCCATAGGCAAACACAACGTCGTTATAGCCGTTCTTCCGAAGGGCGAATACGGAACGGCTTCAGCGTCTGGGGTCGCAACCAATTTGCTCCGCAGCTTTCCCAATGTCAGGATCGGCCTCATGGTCGGAATCGGCGGAGGGGTGCCAAAGCTCCCTGATAACGATGTTCGTCTAGGCGACGTCGTGGTCAGTACTCCGGAAAATGGCCATGGGGGCGTTCTACAGTACGACTATGGAAAGTCTGTACAAGAGCAGCGATTTCAACAGACAAGATCGTTGAATCAACCACCCCAGGCTCTGCTTACTGCCATGGCAGGGCTCACCACGAAGCATGATAGAGATGGCAATAGACTCCCAGAAGCGGTGGATGAGGTTTTGAACAAACGGCCCAACTTGAGACAGAAGTATGGTCGGCCACCACCTGACACGGATTTGCTCTTCAAGTCTGGTTTCGTTCATGGTGGTGGACAATGCGCCACATCCTGCGGCAGGGACTTGACAAACACCGTCCCCCGCCCCGAGAGGGAACTAAGTTACGGCAACAATCTGGCGATTCATTACGGGACTATTGCTTCCGGTAATAGTCTGATGAAAGACGCCATCCTACGCGATACTTTAGCGGCAGAACAAAATGCTCTGTGCTTCGAGATGGAGGCTGCAGGATTGATGAACCGGTTCCCATGTCTTGCCGTGCGCGGTATTTGCGACTATTCAGATTCCCATAAATCTAAAGAATGGCAGGGATTCGCTGCGATGGTCGCTGCTGCATACGCCAAGGATCTCATATGCTATTTGACCCCGGAGGTGGTACAGACAGAGCAGAGACTGAGTTCCATGCTGGCAGTTAATTAGTTGTGTTGAGATATAGCAGACGGTTGATATATGCTGAGACTTGCATACTCATAAACCGTCAAGGATTTGTTCGATATCGGAAGATCTTAGTTGAGATAGACAAACTAATATACGAAATTGGAAAATTGTTGTGGTTTACCTATGATATTGCCCAAGACCCAGAACACCATCGCCACTACCTCAGTCAGCCAGGGTAGACATCCATGACAGGTAACTTTTGATAGCCGATTCGAAATTTGTTCTGGTTATGGTCATCCGGAGCGTTGAGGTTGAGTGGCGAGGAGGCAGAGGTCGAAGCTTCGTTGGTAATATCATCTAGGAATAGAGATAATCACTAACAGAAAACCATCGAAAGAAGCAAAAACTCCAAAATCTACAAGTTGAGAATAGAAAGACTGCGCTTGAGTATGCTTCCAAGGTAAATTATCATCTGTCTTTCGATAATCGCGAGGGCTAGCTCGTGTTGTTGCCTCGGACCAAACCTAAGATGATAGATTTTTTCCACATAGGATGGGTGCAGTCCAAAGGCCTATGCGAAACTCTATTTTTTCTGCTAACAAAAACAAATAAGCCTTCGAGAGGTGCACACATATCTGCCTGACAGTCAGATCGCGAGGGCATGAACCTCGTTGCTTTGGAAATGGTGCCAAGACCAGTGTATGTTCCGAGGCTATAGAGGACGTATGTGAATGGAAGAGTGCATCCGAGGACTGACTGGGTTTGGACACAAGACTGCCTGACTTGGACATGTTAGACATCAATGTTTGCAAATGAGATTCCAACGGCCGTTAGATATCTTGACGCTGGCTCTGGGGCCTAGCCTGAGTTTTGATCTGGGCTGAGCAGTGTTGTTGTCTCAAATTACAACGCGGGGCCGCATGACAACGAGCCTTGTTGTTGCGAACTATTTGTCAAGCCCGAGACAATCTTTATCAATGTGGGAACAAAGCAGAAGATGCAGAAAAACATGTGCATATTGCGTTCGTGGTGAACTACTGACCACAAAGTCTGTATTTTGATCAATCAACAATTTAAGTTAAGCAATGCTTAAAAAAATCAATGCAGTATCCTAATATTCTACAGTATAATTATGCGGAAACTTATGAAAAGGTCTGTGCAGCGCGCAAGGAAAATGAGGGTGGCTCGTGATGCTTGCAATCAATGTCGTTTTCTCCGTGACTGTCCGGTTGTCAAGGTGTCAAGCGAAACATTATTTCTGAACGACGTCATGACCTGAGGATAGTTCAACGGCAATAATACTTTTTATTTGTTTGATGGAATTCCAGCTCCGTTGCGAGTCATTCTGAAACTGCGCTCAAGGTTTCACTAGCCAGGACTGACAGGTTTAAATCCATGGCCAATTACCCGACGAACAACGGTAAATGAGAAAGCCCATAATAATCAGGCCATGCGAAACCAGGGAGAAGTGCATGTGGGATCAACTTTCCGACAAGTTGTCGAGAAGCAGGAAAAAGAAAACAAGATGCAGGGAGGAGAAAAAGAAAACCTGATTTTGGCTTCGAGGCGAGTCGGTATCTCAGTCGCACACCATCAAAGGCTCACTGCCTATGCACAATTGGCTCCACGATGCCCACGCCAATTCCCATTCCCTAACCAATCCATTCCAAACATCGAGATTGTGGGCGGCGGCCGGGAAATACGGGCGCGGTTGATTGACTGACAGCAAGGGTCTCCGCTGTCAAATGTGAATGCAAGTGTAAGAGAAAAAAGGGAAAAAAACAAAGGGGAAACGTCATTCCAGCTGAAGCTGTGGAGTCTGCTTGGGCTGCTACATTGGGACCCAAACCCGGGATGACCCTGAAGGATTAAAATTGCAAATTCAGGTACACGGGCCATTCCATTGGTTACAAACCTGGCCCGTACTGCAGTTGGGCATTGTTTTGGGTGCAAAAGGTCGCTATGCACCCCGGAATACAGAAAAAACGCAAGGACCTGATTGTAAACATATATCTAGGCCACTGTCGCTGGCTGACGGGGGCAGAAAGAGAGGCTTCTCTATACCATTTCACCTTCTCAAGCTACGGGCGAAGTCACTGGTCTAGTCGCTTTCCAGAGTAAAGCTGTGCACAATGCCGCAACGACTAAGCTTCGCCCAGCTCGAGCAGGCTGCTCTGCACATCATCCGTCTCATCGCAGACATTCCCGGCCTGGAAAACACCCGGCTGGCTATTATCGGCGACCTGGCTGCCACCAAGTACCTGTCAAGCCAGGACCGTCGCATAACCGTATGTCTCCATCCAATTCTTTCTTTCTACGGGTGTCTAACTTTAGCAGAGCATCGACTTTGTCATTAGCAAGTCTTCCTCTCCCGGTCGCGTCAAGAAGGAAATCGTCGGCCACCCGATCACACCACTGGTCGAAAAGTCGGGGGTTGTTCTGTACCGCCACACCAGCGGCTGGGAGATCGAAGTTAAGCTCATCCCCGACTGGCTCAGCCCTTACCTCCCCGACACCGCCAAGCGCGTCCGCGATGTCACCGGCGAAGCCACCCTTCCCTACACGTCTCTCACCGACATGATCATCTTCAAGATGGACGCCTGTGGTCTGCACGAGAACGACAGCAGCAAGCGACTCGATGCCTGCGACGCTGCCGCCCTGCTGGACCTGGCCTCGGAGCACGGTGCCTTGAAGCTGGATGAGGACAAGATGGAGCGTGCCGAAGAGGCGCTGGCTGATATGGTTGAGTTCTCGGATGAGCATGACAAGGGCTGGTGGCAGCGCTGTCTGGGCATGATCAACAACAAGCCTCGCACACCGCAGGAGATCCTCTCCGACATCGCCGAGCGCCCTCAGACAGCATCGTCGCGCTCTTCAGTGCACTCATCCATCTCGCGCGCATCATCCTACACCAGCAACGCCTCCACTCACTCATCCGCATCCTCCATCTCCTCAACATCCACATTCGACGACAAATCCCCCAAGTCGCCCATCCCCGAGAAGAACGGACGCACCCGCAAGATGAGCGTCACCAAGAAGCCTTCCCGCCACAAGCGCCACACCTCCATCGGCGCATCCACATCTGTCAGCGCACTAGATGCGCACATGCACCGCCTCGAGCTTGACCGCCCTGCGTCACCTGGCATCGGACTCACGAACCGCATTTAATTATTTTCTTCTTTTCTTTTTGTCTTGTATAGGAGTTTCGGGTAAAATTGGGAAAGGCAGCGCTACTTTGTACATCATAGGATACCCTCAGGTTTCTTTTCTGGCTAGCGTGTATTTGATTGTACGATGGTGACAGGAGGGATAATTTCGAGGAAAAGTTTTGGGACGTACAAAAAAGTTCGGAGTTTTGGGAGAGCGGACGTAGAATTCTTTTCATGTTTATAACTGTTGGTCACTTGGGCTGTAGATAGACTTTTTCTCCCCTAGATTTTCTTTGTCAATTAATGTAGCGAGTTGTTTGAGAACTATTTGTTGAAATCGTGATTGTCATGGTGTGGTGTTGAGTGAATGTGTGTGCGCAAGAACTAGTGCTTTAAGGAAATCGACATTCGAGCGCCATAAACACACCACACCCTGACCTTCAATTATTATTTTCTGTCGGGTTTCAACAAATACCAAAAATGAGACAATACTAAACACAGCCACAGCTTCTTGACATCATGATACACGTTGACACAATGCTGCATACCAAAAGTTTGCATCAAAATGTAGTGCAGGGTAACGCTTGAGACAAGATGCTGAGACTTTTATTTCGACAGATATAGCAACAAGAAGTCTTGGTTTCTAGTGTGGAGAAAGAAAACATGGCTCCCTCAATTGTGCAGTCCTTCTTTTCTGTCATCCAGTATCGATCCATCGTCGTTGTTTTGAACACCTGTCGGGTTGTGTTGGGCATAGCAACAGCTCAATTCAAGGCCCACAATTGACGCGACAGCCAAAACTTTATTTGGGAACTCCCGTATCCCTACGTCAAAAACTTGGATCTTGTTTTAATTGAACGCTTTTAGGCATCCACTGTCAAAAAGCTTGGGACCTGGGACCCTTGCTCGGAGGTGTCAGGGGACATTAGCGAGCGTTGAAGCCCTACCCGAGCCGAGAGTCCGCACTTCAACACGAGACAAATGTTTTCTCTCAAACGCAAAGGAAGAGAGGAGATCTTATCAGGGAAAATCTAGTCATGCTTTATAAAAAATGGCTCGGCTGATTATCATTCGTTCTCCTGTACAGGAACATTACTTGGTATTCCTGCTGATGTTCCTCTGAGAGTGGAGTTCGGCTCGATGCTAAGAAAGTTTAATGGGCTGTCAGGCCATGTTGACTTATTCCCGGCGCAATTTTTGACGATTGATGCACAAGCCGCTCCCGCTCCTGATCGCGAATCCGTTGTTGGGATCAAAGAACAAGCAAAGACCTGGGACGGATAATTAATACGAGAAGCCAGCCATGCGAGGTCCACTTACCACGTCGTCATCCGGCGTGAGTACCGAGGGCAGGCCGGTGCATTGTGTTCTTTTTTCCAAGAGCCTGATGCTGTGCAGTGCGGCTCTTGTGTGCATGGTTTGGGATCCCCACATACCCTACAAGAGATGTCCTCTTCATATCCACTTGTCCATAATTCGATTGAGCCAGCTGCCATGACAGTAAAGTTCAGCACAACTGAGACGCTGGTGATTGCCTTGTGTGATTGTCGAAGTATAATCTCTTACGGGTTGTCGGAGTCAAATCCAGCCTTCAACGGGGTAGATGACGACTTGTCCATGATGAATTTTCGTGAGAGCATGATGTCGTGAAAATGAGGAGTAGAATAACTCGAGCTTTGGAACTTGTATCAGCAAATGTGTCCCTTGATGAATAATCCTGCAAGGAAACAATAAAACATAAACTTAATCAGGATCCAGTACTAGAATTCGGCAGAACGTAGGCAGGTTAACAAAGATATGCGTAGCAAAGCTTTCGTTGCAAGAGCTGCGGTGACCATGCCGTTGCCAAACATTCGAGGTCAGGATGCTCACAACAACAGCATCAAGGTTGTTGCTGATCTGGACAAGTCAGAAAACCGTATGTGTGTTCCAAATGGATTCTGACAGCATTCCCACATATGACGCAGCTGGAATCAGAGCCTGCTCCAAGGTATTGTCTGTGTTGGTGGTAAGATAGTTACTCTCGTCATGGCTATCACCAAAACCAAAAGGAGTGAAAACAAAAACGACCTGGGAAAGGGTGGTCTCGAACGTGTAATCTGCAAAAATGAAGAGTGGCCGAGTGGGTGAGGTTTTTTGTGTTTTTGTTCGGATAATTTAGAGGTTATTTTTAGGATTTTAGGTACGGAGACCACTCGACCACTCTTCTTGTTGGGCTGTAGAGATATTTCTATAGATAAGAGTACCAAGGAAGGGAGAATGAGGCTGAAAAAGAGATGACAGCCTCATTTGAACCTATGGATTGCAAAAACGAAGAGTGGCCAAGTGGGAGAGTCTTTTTAGGATTTTAGGTTCGGATAATTTAGAGATGGTTTTTCTTAGGGGCGGTAACCACTCGAACACTCTTCTTGTCAGAATACTGAAATAGTTTGACATATAAGGGTGCTAAGGACGGGAAACTGAGGCAAAAAGAAATTGAGATGACAGCCACATTTGAACCTCTGACCTACAAAAACGAAGAGTGGTCGAGTGGGTGATATTTTTAGGAGTGGTTTTAGGTTCGGATAATTTAGAGGTTTTTTTTCAGGGACGGTAACCACTCGACCACTCTTCTTGTCAGAACACTGAGTTGATTTGATATATAATGGTACCAAGTGATGGAAGAGGGCTGAGGCAGAAAAAAAGAGATGACAGCCACATTTGAAACTGTGACCTCCAAAAACGAAGAGTGGTCGAGTGGGAGAAACTTTTTAGGAGTTGTTTTAGAATCGGATAATTTAGAGGTTTGTTTTAGGGACGGAAACCACTCGACCACTCTTCTTATCAGGACAATGAGAAATTTTGATATATAGAGGTATGGCAAGCAGACCATATGGTGTCATTGAACCCTCAGGCAATACTCAAATCGATAGCTTGTCATGACTCTGATAAACTCAGAAGTAGCATCAACATACACAAGATGAAAGCAAGTACTTGAACCGCTACTGAACAAAAGAGAAATTCGAAGTGTAAATGATATATCATGGCCTACAACATTTTATCCGCAGCTGATACGCCCTCAGTGAGATTCAATGATTACACGAATACGCCCGAATGCCCAGAGAGTAACCGGCGTATCTGATCCTTTTTTACGCCCAAAGAGCTCACCGGACGTGATCTATTTGCCACTTCAGGCGTATTCATCTTCATTTAGTCTGATGTGTCTGTTTCCCAGACTGCCCCACCACACTCCTAAAATCCACAGCGTCGGCTTTCGTGGAGTCAGATGTGAGATTTGATGGGTTGATGTAACTACTGACCCGCGATATGGCATATCACCCATCGTAATTCTCATTTGTATCCCAGAACACAGTCATGTGCGATAAAACGTTCTACGTAGTCTCTGAAACTCACATGCCCTCTTCCTATCAATCACTTTGAATACTGTACTCTGCCCGAATGTAACTCTGGCCGCTGAGGAAGGCTCAGTGCCCGGGACAATATCTCCTGGTACTCAAATCAGACCCTAACAGGAGATCTTCGTCATGTATACGCATGGCTTCGCGACTCTGGTCAGAAGTATTCCGGATTTGCATCTGTTTCCGCTCATCAAAGATACGCCAAACGCGGGATGAGTAGGATGACCAAATCAAATTCTGTACTTCGTACTATCGGGGGAAAATCAAAGGAGAGAGACTTGTACAGGGGGAGGTAAACAGGCGTCTCGGCTTGTGTGAGCAAAGATATAAGACCGAGCCTTTCTGCTCAAAAATCACCGATCACAATCACCATCCATCCCATCTCCATCTGCCCTCTCTTCAATTACATATACACCTATCCATCTACAATGCGTCCCTCAACAGTCGTCCTCGGTCTCGTTACCTCGGCCATTGCAGCCAATGTCAAAGTCATCTGGCACCACGACAAAGCCGATCAGAAGCCCATGCTTAGCGTCTACGACGAGAGCGACAAATTGATCGCCCAGTCCTGCTCAAGTCTTATCCAGGGTTCGCCACATGCCATCGACTTCTCTGATGTCGATGACAACGGTTTTGGAAATTTTACCGTTGGCGATACCAACTTCAAAGCCCACTCCAACCCAGATATCTCGGGCGGTCCTGTCTGCACCAAGAAGTACGACGCTCGCGTGGCTGTCGTCGAATGCGCTGGCATCGATTTTGCTCCTGGTGTTGATGCTCCCATGGAAGATGTGGAGGATTGCCACGACGATCACGACGTCAAATCGAAAATGCGTTTCTTCACCTCCCGGAACCGAGTCCGGGACGTGAAAGAAGATGGAAATAGGCCTTTGGTGAAGTCCCGCGACCTAAATGAACGTGCACCTCAGGAATGCAGCTTTCTGACCCAAACATCTGTTATCGACGACGGAAATCCTCACCAAAATTATTACGACAAGCAGCTCTCTGAGAACATCAATTGTGGCACTGCTGCCGGCTGCACTGTTGGTGAAATGAACAGCAAATCCTTCACTGTCTCATGGAGCCTGGGGGTAAGTGGTGTCAGCGCTTACGAATGGATCTCGGCTGGCTTTGCGGTGGAGGAGCAATGGACGACGGGTAGTAACTACGAATGCAACGGCGAAGCTGGAGACACGGTTTGCATCTGGTACAATACTGCTCACACGGCTTGTAAGTGGCATCCGTCCTATCATTTATCTCCTTCCGGTGCTTGCCTTGGGTATGCTAACAACATTGGCCTCCTAGATACTGTTCACAATGTTAGTCACGATACATGCGATATCCACTCTGGATGGGTGCCTGATTCGGACCCTTTTGTTATGAAATCCCCAAACAGTTCCAACAGAGGCGGAGGTTATTACTGCGTTGTTGGAAGTTGCAGGGCACAGGGGGACGCATACTGGGATGAAAGCGGACGACCAGGCGGTCCTTAGTCCAAGAGAAGGCTACTGGCATCACACGAATATGACTGTGTTAATTCTCTGGAAAGGGGCACGACTCCAGATAGCATCGAAGCTGTTCAACCAGTCCTTTCGAGCTGACTCTCACAACTATAGTATGCAAAACTTTCATAGGTAGATACACAAACACAACTCGCTGAGTCTTAGCAAGTCGACCGACAGAAATTATTTAACGTGACATCTGCGGGGGTACTGTATACAGTATTTTGGTGGTGAAAGCAAACTATCTAAGACGTTTAACAAGCCATGAGAAGCTGGTCCATACCGAGGAGTAGTGTCTACCACTTGTGAGCGTGCAATGATAATTTTGCACAAGACGATGAACAACAACTCATCTAGAAGGCTTCCGTAGCTCAGTTGGTTAGAGCGTCGTACTAATACTTCATACCGAGTAATTGGTGATGCGAAGGTCTCAGGTTCAAGCCCTGGCGGGAGCAATCCCAACAGCCTCTAGATTTGTTTTTTGTGCCCCGGTGATAACAGGATAAGCTTTAATGAAGTGCATTATCCATGGTATTGTGGCATGTTGAGAATAATTGTATTTTTGTTATGCTGCAACCTTGATATGTCTCAAAGAGATAGTGAGCAGGGTCAACATCAAGAATAATACTGTTGAGATATCTAAGTACTCTACCACACTCCCATCTTACTAACTGCTAGCTAATATGTTGTATTACATGAGCATCATATTCTATTGGTGCTGATGTTTCAGCTGAATGCGGGTCAATCACACCTCAAATGCACGAGGTGACAGTGTCCACCTTTACTAGCTGTTGTCCAAAAGCCTGATCTGCTTTTTATCATAAATATGAATTCTTCTTGCCGTCATCAATCACCCCGCTTGCGTTACTTCTATCGTCACGAAGATACATTTCGAAAATGGCTCAGCCACAGCGCCTCACCGGCCCTCATCTCCAGACAGTCCTCGGTGACGTTGTCGCAGCACTGGCTATTTACCAGAACCGCAGGGATCTGTCCGATTTCCTTGCGACCAAATTAAAGGGACCAGGCTACGGTGACCTGAGTCTAACCGGGGAACAACAAGAAGAATTCGGCGACTCTATGAATGCACATGCTCTCATCTCGTTGGCATACGCTGGCTATGTACACTCCTGGGAGCGTTATCGTCGCGTCTTCAATCTCGATCCAACAGCCTATGCCGAGGGGAGCACCATATTTGGCCTCGCGCAGTATGGAGGTCCCGGCGGTCGTGCCCAATTCGAACTTGACTATCCCGAGGCCATAGTTGATGTTTGGAACAACTCAAATGCTGTTTATTGGTTCGCAAACACCATTCGAAATGCACTCGCGCATGGATCTTACTACTTCACTACATGGTCAGTCAAGGTGACCTTGTATAATGTTCATCCCCAGACTGGACAGAAGACATTTGACGTGTCGTTTCCCGTGGCTGTGTTTGCGCGTCTTATCCTGCGATCTCTGCAAAACTTTGTTCGGAACGTGGGACCTGTTGGTGGACATGCACCTCTCTCGCAGATGTTGGAATATCTTCAGTGATTATCTGGCTTCCCTGATCTGTGTATCGATGGCTGTCTTGATCTCGGTGATCGACTTGAAGTTGACCTTGATGAATAATCTTTTGAGATGGAGTCTTGATTTCGTTGGCTTTTCATTTTGGTTCTGCTCTGCAGGGATGTATTTTCCTAACTTACAATTAAATATGCAGCCGAGATCATAGCGTTTTTAATTTGTTACCTGAACTTATATGGAGATTGTAGATCGTATTAACCAATCTTACTATGTGATATCTCAAACTGATCCTGCCAAAGCAAGTACCAAGTACTGATGTGAAGCATCCAATGACAGTTTCGTGAGAGCGGCTGGCCCCGCAGTCAGCGCTAGTATCTGACATTTACATGAGAACAGTCTAACCGCAATTGCGCCAAGCATGTTACACTGGGGAGAGTTGTAATGGCTACGCATATAAAACATGGCTCGTTTCCTTCCAAAGATATGGGGATGATGTTCTTCATCTTGGTAAACATCATGCCGAGTAATACCCTCTTCTATTCTGGTGCCCTGGTACTGCTGAGCTATCTGCTCTTCCGCCACTTCCAACAACGCAGCAAAGGCCCACTACCGCCAGGACCAAGAGGTCTGCCACTTCTAGGCAACATTCAAGATCTTCCACCTCCTGGGACTTTGGAATGGAAGCACTGGCAGAAACACAAAGAGAGGTATGGTCCTATCAGTTCAGTCTCTGTACTTGGCAAGCTCTTTGTCATCCTACATGATAAACAAGTCATCATGGATCTATTGGAAACACGGGCCTTGAAGAGCGCCTCGCGACCAAAGCTTATGTTTGCAGGTGATGTGTAAGATCTTCTCTCCAAATATATCTTGCATGTACTGAAACTTGCTCTAAGGGTTGGATATGACAGTATCATGGGCATGATGCCGTATGATCGAACATTTCGGCTGCATCGCAAACTGACAGCGACTCAAGTCAGCAACAAATCAATTGTCAGATTCGAGCCTATTCAGGAGTTGGAAATTTTACTTTTAATAAAGCGCATCTACGCTGATCCTAATAGCGAAAACCTCCCAGACCATTTGAACCAGTAGGTGCCACTCCAATCTGGGGGAAACAAATCTAAGTGGTACCGCAGAGTATCAGGCTCCATCATGCTTCGTATCCTCTACAACTATGAGACAGACCCTGAGAAGAACGACCCAATTGTCGCCACGGCGAATCAAGTGATGGAAGAATTCTCGCAGGCTACAAGCCCAGGTGCCTGGATGGTTGATTTGATCCCATGGCTCCAATACATTCCCGAGTGGATGCCTGGCTCGGGGTTCAAGAAAGTAGCCAAGACATACCGTGAACATCTACTGCAAGGCGTGGAAAGGCCCTACAACTACGTTCGGGAGCAGATGGCTAGTGGCAACGATGAGGTTTCGTATGTTGCAGGTTTGATCAAAGATGTTCATCGCAAGATCGATCCCGAAGAAGAACGCATCATCCAGTGGACTGCTGCTTCAATGATGAACGCCGGAACCGATACAACTGGTGCAACGCTTCTCGCCTTTTTTGCAGCTATGGTCATCTATCCGAATGTTCAGAAACGCGCACAAGAGGAGATTGATCGCGTTACAGCGGGCACTCGTCTTCCATCATTATCTGATAAGCAAAATCTTCCCTACATCAACGCCATCGCTCAAGAAACACTTCGCTGGCATACCCTTGCACCAATGGGCTTTCCTCATATGACCACCGAGGATGATACCTACAACGGTTACTTCGTACCGAAAGACACGTTATTGTTCCCTGCCGCAGCGTCGCTCACGCATGATCCTGAGGTATATCACTCGCCGATGGAGTTCAAGCCTGAGAGATTCTTTGAGCCGTACAGTGAGCCCCCGCCAATTGACATTGTGTTCGGGTTTGGACGCAGGGCGTGTCCTGGGCGGTGGATTGCCGATCAAACGATGTTCCTAAGTATCGCGCAGACTTTGGCTGTTTTCGATGTCAAAAGGGCAGTGGATGATAAGGGGGAGGAGATTGACGTCGAATACGAGCAACTGCCGGGTGTGATTGCTCGCGTCAAGCCTTTTCCGCATCAGATTGTACTTCGGAGCGAGAAGCACGGTCAACTTTTGGAGTAAATAGTTTGTACAAGATTTGCGAGTTTCTCTTGTTGTCGAAGAAATACTCACCACGGCAGGGATACTCTCACACGGTTTTGCTATATCGGCCATTGATGGCATGTTGACGAAGCACAATATGCGTATCAAATTAACAGCTGTGTGAAGTAGGCTTTTGAGCACACGGGGGTGATGGCTCTTGTCCCCATGGGGCGGTGATCGCATCGTATTAGCTTTCTTGCGTAAGCTGGAAGTTGGATCTATTGCCGTGGTTATGGTTTCACGTCGTAATGTTACTCATCATATCATCACAACTGTTCTATGTACCTCAGGAACCATGATAACATGTGCCAAACTTCTACCGTCGAATTGAAACCGTTGTTAGATCACCGTGTTACCTTAGAGAGCTCTTGATGGGGCAAGATAACGGATCTGCTTCCTCTCCGATCATACAGGGCTCAGAACTCTAGCTATGAATAGCGCTACTTGTTTTCTCCCTCTGGGCTTGGGACTGTAGCACCACCGATCGTGACCACAAGCATCACTAGGGCTCATGTGTTCACCTCCTTCTTCTATAACCTGGGGGCCCTTTACCCTCTTGCTCTCGGCTTCATCGTCCTCCCAAATCTTCTGTGCATCTCTGCATGATTTGAAATGATCTCGGAAACCTGACTTAGAGTACGTACGATCGCGTCGCTTAGGGTTGAGCCCGAGGGAATCGTTTACCTCTGAATCATAGGGATGGTCGTGAAGTATCAGTCCATAGAAGACTGACCGTCCATGACTCTGCGGTGTAAACGCCTTGTGACATCCCTTGCAGCTGACCCCGTACTCCAGCGTGTTGTTTTGGATGTTTAGTGGTGAAAATGGGATACATACTGCTGAGCGATGATGAAGCCAGGAAGACTTCATCCGCAAAGCGGAATTCTCGTTGATGGCTACAAACTTCCTGTAAACACGCAACACATCGTCTGCCAACATGAGGGTCACTTGGTGTGACGTCGAATACCCAGGTGATTCCGGATATTCAAATGTCAGGGAGCGTATTTCTGATGGTTTCAGAGCCTCTCGGATTTCTGTACGGACGCGCGGATACGTGAGTGAAGTAGCATCTTGACGGCGAAGGTGGGACCTGAATAGCAGGACACGTTGGAATCTTGAATAATCTGAGGCCTCCACGTCAGGCAGAATTCCTCGTAGATACCATTCCCTCTTCCCGCTACGTGACATGTCAAAAACAGCCATTTCGGGCGCAAGTCGGAGACAGTTGTGACAGCAGCGAGTGCAAGTCAATAGGAATAACAGGTCTCCAAACTCTCCGCACAACATGCATGACGTTGAGGTCAGAGTGTGATGCAAGTCTTTGTATGTAAAGTGCTTACTGAGTCCTGCCTGAAGTGATACTCGCAGGCCCGTATGTCCACTTCGTAGGACTCACCCATACACAGGAATCGCGATCGTCAAGTTGCGGACTCGACAATTGACTTGACGGAAGAATTGAATGAGTTTATATCGAGATCCAGGGCAATCAGGGCCAGAATTTCCGTAGCTAGTGTGCCAAGATCCCCAGTGTCGGATATCGGAGAACCGAGAGGTTGAAGGAGGGATGCGGGTGCTTCTCTAGAGTCGGGTCTACACATAGGGAAGTAGTATTTACTTCGCTGATAGGAGCAAGCTCGCTGAATCGCTTCTCAGTCCATGGGCGTCTGTGTTGCATCGTCTGAAAACGCCATGGTTGTGTACGTCTTGGGTGGCTGTGACTTGATGGCGGATGTAGATGGAATGATGAAGCAGAGATCACCGAGGAAGAGGAGTATGTTGATATACTTTATAAGACAAAGGTCATATAAACTTTCAGAGGAAAGTTCATCGGAAGGGGGTAAAGCAGTCATAATGTATTAGGTTTCAAATGACTTTTGACACGAGCCACTAGAGCAATCAGCTATTTGAAATTGTAAAGTGATAATATATCGGTTATACTGCCTCGCGGTCCTTGCTTAAAAGCAAGGGCATCTTATTATCGTTTTATTGTGCTTGGATTAGTCACTAACAAACTTCATTTGTTCTGTTCCCCCCAATAATCTGTTTCCCTCAACGAATGCCTGAAACTGATCTCATACTTGTGTATGATTAATATTTTGGACGTGTCCTCACTCATTCCACTTCAGACAGTCAACTGTTTGGGAAGAAGGAACAGCAACGAACAATTATCGAGCCAGCAAGAAATAAGTCTCGAGGTAAGGCTCGTCTAAAGTTTATCATTCATCCCTTGGGATTTCAGGTGCTGATGACCCACGGCAGACTCAGGCTAATATGATTTTCCACAGATCTGTCATCATATTTCAGTGCCCGAGAGTATTGAGGGAGTAATGCATCACACATAGTAAGACTCATGCGGATGAAGGCTTGGGCTTGAGCCTCAACTAAACACAGCCTCAACGTCGCATGCAAGGAGCCAAATCCTCGGTCTCGCTTAGAATCAAGCTAGCCCAACCCGTCAATTGATTCGAGCTTATGACCTGTACGGACGCTCCGATTGGTCTACGTGTCAAGTGTAGATCTTAGGGCTGAAACGTTGCGAGGGGACTCGTGCCGTGTTGCCGATGACGAAGTGGCAGAGCAAGTCGAAGCTTACGACTCCTGGCATGTGTTTATTTAAGAGCAAAGTGACCCGGATCAATGCATTAAGAAATATCACATCTCACTCAATACAATTTTCTCATCGCTAAACAACATCTTCAGTACTTGTATCTCTTCTCATCATGTCTTCCAGCAAAGAAGCAGAGCATCTCGCCACTCAGTCCCAGCCTCAACAACCTCCAGCTCCCGCTTACCAAGAAGAAGCAGGTAGCGAGAAGCTTCCCACAGCTGAAAACCCCTTCAACTTCCCCGCTTCCCTACCAACATACTCTGAAGCTTCAACAAGCAAGCAGGCTCCCATAGCCATCCCCCAGGAAAGCCCATCACCAACGGCACCCTTCCTCAAAGCGTATGCACCAGCTCTTCTTAGCCACGGCATCACCAAAGAAGCCTGGTCTTCATTTCTCGACACGATATCTGCTTTCACAACCGCAAAAGTCGGCGAGAGAGCCATCAATCACGCTGGAGACGTCGCCAAAACAGTAGGGGAGCAACCGGTAACCTACGTCAAGAACGTTGGAAACCATGCCAAGCAAGTCGGCAAGAACATTGCTGCCAATGCTAAAAGGGGCAACATTGTTGGCGCAGCATTCGGAGTTGTAGGCGGCGCCATCTCAATTCCTCTGGGCGCAGTATTTGGAGCCGTGGGTACAGTTGTTGGTCTTCCCGGCCGCACCATCGCTGCCGCTGTGCGCAAGCCAAAGACACCCGCTGAGCGAGCTGTCGCGTACGTTGCTGTCGCAAACCGCGATTGGTTCAACAAGAGAGGCCTGCATGCCAGTTTGGTGAATACTGAGCAGCTATCGGAGGTTGTGGGTGTTTCGGTCAAGGCGGTGCTCGAGGCTTCGGCGGAGGGTGATAAGAGTGCTGGGCCGTTGGGGCCTATGAGTGCGCTCAATGAGCATATTGCTCATCTTGAGGTGAATGGGCCTGGTGTTGTTGATATTGGTATTGAGACGTGGTGGTTGGTCGTGGTGCAGATTGAGGCTGCGTCGTAACCATTTGAGAGTACATAATTGTGCGCAACAGATGACTTAATAATCGTGTAAAATGAACACTAAATTATATCCAATGACTTCTTCACTGCTAGCTTCATCAAGTGACCAGACATTGTAATGCTAATAACGATTTCATGTTTCAGATCATCCCTTTGTCGTAAATGACACAGGACATTATTTTCACTATGTATATATCAGGACCGAGTTGACATTTTTGGACCTATCACGACGAGAAATCTGCATGAAAAACTTCAAAATTCAATTCAACATCATATTTTGATCATCAATTACCATCTTAGTCACTAAAATTGACTCACGACAATTTACCCCGCATGCACTTTCCACCTCGTGAACCATTCGCGTCAGCCGATTCCACTCACAAGACTCCAATCCTTGGCCAAAAAAGCACATGCCATTATTTCTTCAGTCTATAAGCATAGCCTCAGCCTCTTTTTGTCCGTCGCAAACTTTGCTTCTGAGCTAGGCTCATCTTTTACCGCCATGGCTCCAAGCACCCAAGCCGTTTCGAGCTATCTTGCCAGCCTCTTCAGCCTCACGGGCAAAGTCGCCGTTGTCACCGGTGGCAGTTCCGGGATAGGACGTGAAATGGCTATTGCACTTGGGCGTGCCGGATGTCGTATTGTTCTCGTTGCGAGGCGGCCGAAGCCGCTGCAGGATACTATTGATCATCTGGCCGATCTGCATGTCACGGCTGAAGCTATTGTCGCGGATCTTGCAGACCAGGTTTCGGTGCGAGATGCGATTCACGCGATAAAATCGAATGCTGGAACTCCGGATATTCTTATTAATGCTGCGGGTATCAATTACAGACCTCACATGAACGATCTTTCGCAAGGAGCTTGGGACGAAACTATCGCGGTCAACCTCACCGCGCCGTTCACTCTAGGCCAAGCATTTGGACCGGAAATGGCGAAGAAAGGATGGGGTCGCATCATCAACATCATCAGCCAACAATCCTTCCGAGCGTTCGGCAACAGCGGCGCATACGGAGCGTCTAAGGCTGGTCTTCTCGGGCTAACGCGATCGCAAGCAGAGGCGTGGTCTCGTCACGGCGTCCTCTGTAATGCCATCGCGCCAGGTCTAGTTGACACGCCCTTGGCCCGTGTTGCATTTGATGACCCTGCAAAGGCTGAGGCTCATGCTGCGAGGACTATGATTGGACGGAATGGGCTGCCGAGGGATTTCACTGGGATTGCTATTTACTTGGCGAGTGATGCGAGTGCAGCTGTGACTGGGCAGACGATTTTTGTGGATGGAGGGTATTCTTGTACGTGACTACAAGATAGGTACCTCACTATTGGATAATGTGGTGATGGAATCTTTTGGTTGGACTGGGACTATTGTTACATTTGCTTGATAGATATCCATTGTCGTCTTGTCCAGCTACTGGGCATCATTCTCTCGAATACCAATAATTATTCTCTCAACAGGCCCAGTCTAACAGATGCTTGCATATGAATCTTTACTCCATCGTATCATCGTCCACAAGCGACCCAGCACCTGCATTTGTGTCCTCCAAATTCTTCAAGGGAGCTCTTCCAATTCGCGCCTCAATGGCCTTTTGGATCCAGATACACTTGCTCCTGATTCGACCGCTAGGCAAAAACACCTCTGGCATTCCTTCAACAACTCCTTTTCCTGCGAGCGGTCCAGCAGCAAAGATACCGCCTGTGGCGCGATTCTTGGCGGGTGTCGACAACCAGATCTTGCGAGCGAGAACGAGGTTCAAGTTGGGAATGTTGACTCGAAAAGGTTCGACCTTGATGTTTGCTGCCTTCTCCAAAGTTAGGAAACACTCTTCTGAACGGGGTAGTTGGAAGGACCTTGACTTCAGCGAGTTTGGCATGACGCTCAATGTGACGCTTCAACGCCCCGTTGCGGTTGACCATGGTTGCTTTGCACTTGGGGCATTTCTTGGAGAAGCGTGAGGCTTGCTTCAGAAGCTTGGCCGACTTGATGTTGATAACCGAAGAAGAGGACGGAGACGAAGATCCCGAGGGTGATGCACGAACGGGTGAAGAAGGGAGGGGTTTGCGTCGGATCGTGATAATGCGAGCCATGGTAGCGATGAGAAGTGATGATGCAGACAGTGATTAGGGGAAATGAGGTGAGAGAAAAGAGAGTTTTCTTTGGTGAAGTTGGACAAGTAAAATGAACAAGGTGGGCTATATCATGCTGATGGTTTAGGCGGTTTCTGCCAGCTGCTGCCAGCTGCACCAATACCACTGACAAGGGCGGCGAACTAAAGTGAGCTATTGACTCCTGATCATAGCTCCAGTGTAGGAGATTGTGTAAGTTGAACGACGGACAGCTAATCCGTGATACACGAGAGATAGTGAGGACGACGCATTATATTGGCTACAGAACCACAGGCTGACCTTGGGATACGGAGCAAGAAAGCAAGAATATAAAGCCCAGGTCATTCCTAGTTTCAACAGTTATCTGTGCAGCGCCTCATAGTCTTATCCCAGCTTGATGAGCACCATTCCTGAAGTCCCAGTCCCGTTCTCCTTGTTAAACCTGAAATCAAGTTCACCATATCACTGCTGAAGACCACGACGTCTGAAACCCAATGAGATCCCAATTCTTAACCGTTGATCTTGGATATCAATGGTCAAACACTTCAGTTCTTCTTCTCGCGCTTGACCTTCTTGCTAGCAGAATCGGGCTCGCTGCGTCGTTTTCTGGGGGAGACAGGACGGATGTCATCCCCGAGCCTTTTGCTCAACTTGTTTTTGATACCGGAAAGGTACTCGCATCTCTCTTTGAGTTTTGCGTACGTGTCTAGCGGGAGTCCAGGAAGGTGGTTGATTTCATCCACTGCGCTGACTACTGATAAGAGGATATCTCCTGAATCGACGGTGAGCTTTTAGTGTTTGATGTGAAGCGATGGTATGACTTACGAGTTTCCTTTGCGAGGTTTACATCGACCTTGGCTTCCTCGTGACCCTTCTCAAGTAAATCGTCGATGCATTTTTGAGATTCTTCTGTAGCGGTGGCAATTCGAAGTTCAACCTCTTCTTCGGCTTGAGTGAGACCAGCTTCAATACCACTGGCATGGCCAGCTTCGAATCCAAGGTTATAGTACTTGCGACCAAACTCTTCAAGCATGATGCGATGATCGGTGGAGGCGGCGAAGGTATCTCTCTTTAGACCGAGGACGGGGATGTTGCCGGCAGCGTCGTTATTGGAGTCTGTAGGGGCCATTTTGGGTGGTGGAGAAAAAGATCGATGGCAGAGATTGAGATGTTAGCTGAGTAGATTGAAGGAAGAGTTGGAGGGAGTAGTGCAGACCAAAAGAAATGAAAGAAATGGAAAGGAGTGGGGAGAAAGGATTGAGGTAGAGTGAAAAGGGTAAGGTGGTGTTGTGAAGTTCGAGAGTCAAAGATGAGATCTCAACCTAGGTATGAAATGCTCTTTGTGCATAGGGACAGTGAATCGTCCCAAACCTCTGCGTTTATTACCCAAGAGGATTCATAAAACACAGGCGAGTAGAAAACTCAGTGTAGAAAAGATAAGAATGCGACATCGGCCCCTAGCTAGGACGCGTGCCCGCCACAAACTCGGGGGCAGTGTTTGCCAGTTCACGGTTTGTTTTCTCTTCACAATTCTAGGCAGCTCCACTCAACCATGAGTTGAACGTTATCTTTCCCTTCCCCTTCATCTAACACTCAGTCTATTTTCCATCCCTCCTCTTACCACACACAGAGCTTTGCCCTTTTTTTACTTTTACACCCCCTCCAACAACGCTTGCCTTTCGCGTGAACAGCCAAGCAGTGTGAGATCGAGATGGCACGATCCAGAAAAAAAGCGCCTGTCACGGAGCCCGTCTTGACGTTTGTATCGCGGACAGGGAGGCATAAGAACAATCTGGTACGTCGAAACCTTGGTGACTTGCCAGAAGGTCTGCTAACTCACTCATAGCAGTTCAGAAACGCCGAGCCTAGGCTTTGCAAAAACGCAGACAGGCTCCAGATATCGCACTTTCCAATGTACAACAGATGCCCGCTTCGGTTGACCATCAGGAACAGCTTTCTAGCTGGATTCCAAATTATCGAAGAACACATGGCTCCGAGTGTTGCCGAGGAACTGGTCAACTTTCTGACAAACTCTTGGAGATCACATATTGATGAACTCTACGAAGTTCCTAGCCCGACAGGCCAGAGGGCCTACGATGCTCTGCTTGGACTCAACAACGAGAAGAAGCTGTTGAGCTATTGCCTTTGGTTTTACCTAGCGGCCTGGTATGGCCCGGGCCATCCCGACCTGCAATCCATCCGACGGGAAATGTCTGACCTCTGGGGTGTCGAGTTTCCCACTGATAGAATAATCTACCCCACCAACATCAGTGTCGAGAACCAAGAGAAATTGTTCTACGGAATCCCTACAGACATCAAACCAAACCTGCCAGCTTTATCCTCGGTCGGCCAAGTCAGAGACACCGAAATGCAAGACCGTATCCAGGACTTCAAGAACACCCTTGAAACAACCTCAGTCGAAGATCTTGCCAGAACCATCTCCCAACGCATGCCAACAGGAACAGAAACCGCTGACACCAAAGAAATCGATACTCTCAAAGCTCAACTGGCCACGACACGCAGAGAGCTTGGGCGGACCCGAAAGGATGTCAGCAATCTGCAGTCAAAGCTCGACAAAGAACGGGCTATTTGCCAATCTGATCACATCGAGTTCCATAAACAACACTCAAAGTCGGAGAAACGTGAGAAGGAACTGGAAGGCATGATTACTGAGACGAACCAACGGGTCGACAAAGCGATGGAGACGTGCGCTCTTCTTCTGAGCATTGTCTCGGCGCCAGGTGGATCGAAGCGCAAGCGTGGTGGTCAATCTTGAGGTCGTTTTGCCTTTGCACCCGATATCGAAAATGATATCAACATGGGACGGAGAGTCTGGACTGGAGCTTGTAGTGCTGAGAGTTCTATAAGTCTACTGAATTTGGAATTCGGTAATTAAAAATCATTGCTTCTGAGTGTAGCCTCTGATGTTCCTCTGTGATTGATGTGAGAACAAAATCAGTATTCGTAGATGAACACGGAGATATGGTACTCATCATCGAACATCGGGTACAAAGGTACCAACAGATAGTCCAGTGTAGGGCACAAGATATCACTTTCCGATTCGCCACTCCCAAGCATGATTCGAATTAACAGGTAATCAACAGTCCCTTACACCACAAAAGCTAAAACGTAGGTGATCCAATCAGGACAATATTGTATTCGTAACTCATGACTATCCAACGCAGTCTGGTATATCCCAAATCCTATCCCCGTCTTATCCAATATATCGAATGATATCTCGCGAATGAAACAATCCCGCACTCTAACATCATACAAAACTAAGCGGTCGCCTGCTTATCGTCAATAACCAACAATCCAGCGTCGATACCCGCTCTAGCAAATCTATCACCCAGCACACCCACCGTGCGCTGGAAGTCCCTTTCGACGCCAAAGTCCTCGACCAGAAGGTTGTCGAACAAGTTGTGCGAGCGACCAACGATGACCAAATCGCCAATACTTTGTCGAGACTTGCCGACTGTTTCGCGTGCGTGGGCAACGGCAAGATCGGGGAGGTTGCGTACTGAATCGACGGAAATCTCAACAAACTTAACGCGACCCTCGAGCCTGCCAGCGGCGTTGTTCTTGGCAGTGTTGAGGAGATCCATGTCGCTGGCAGATGGGAAACCGATGACGTTCTTGCCGAGGCCATTCGATGAGGGATCACTGCCGGGAGTGGTGTGAGAGTCGATCTCATGATCATCCTCGTTGAAGTGAAGGTGAATGACATGGATTGACACATGAGGGTTGTGGGCGAGCTGAAGGGCGAAGAGAAGAGCAGCGCGGTCATCCTTGCCACCGATGAATGGCACGAAGATACTCTGGCGTTGGTCGACAGGTCTTTGGACGACAGGACCATCGTGGGCACTGTGAATGGAAAGGCCTGTACGCGTACGAGTAAGTGTATTCTTACTGGAAGGTTCGTTGTGGTTCTGGTTGATGAAGATACCAGTGGTGCAACTAGATCGTTGAACAGCGGTTTGGACATAATCGATGTAAGTCCTGCTGAAGAAACGATCATGAGGGTTTCCGGTCTCGGTCAATGCAGCAGTAGAGCTCTCCTCGGCAATACCACCATAAGTACTCCAGGGGATAAGCATGAAATCTGACTTGGCCTCTTCAGCGTACTTGACGATGGTGTCGGCATATGCATTTGTGGGGATGATGGAGACTTGACCAGCCACAGCGACGCCGTTGAGGCGAGAGAAGGTTTGGAAGGCGGAGAAAACAGCATCGCGGGAAGAAAACTCGTCGAGCTCGGCAGATTGCATGACGGACGATGTACGATCGGTCAGCTCCATAAGCCGAACACCACGAACTTCGAGCGGGCGGTTAGGAATCTGCTCGGTCTTCTCGTCAGTGGTGACGGAGTCATGTGTGGCATCGTTGTTTGTATCGGCGAGGGCTGGGTGTTTGCGGGAACCACCGAGAAGAGAAACGAGGTTGAAAAGTCCAGGGAGGGCGTCGAGTCGGAGTTGGAGGATGAGACGGTTAGTCTGAGACCTGTCGAGAGCTTCTTCCATCTTATGCTCAGAAGTCTGGGCCTCAGTCTGAAGAGGGTTTCCGTCCCAGTCAATCTCGCCACGGCGCCACTTGTCGACCTTTTGACGGTATGATAGAGGGTAGAGCCACCTTGTGAGAGGGGAGGTTGTTACGGTGGTGACCTAGTCCAGTTAGTGGCGGGCGAGAAGTAGGGGTACAAGATACATACCACTGCCATGACGACGAACATGGTAAAGGTTCGGGCGGAAAGAATACCAGCTTGAAGACCGATGTTCTGCTATGGTTAGAATGGGTCGCTCATTTGGAGAGGACTACTTACCAGGACAATCAGCTCAACAAGACCCTTGCAACTCATAAGTGCGCCAATGGTGAAACTTTCGCGCCACAGACACTTGGTCAGACGGGCAGCCAGGGTACCAGCGATAATCTTGCCGAAGAAGGCGCATGCAATGATGGCAATAACATATCCCCAGGTAGTACCATCATCGAGCAGACCAAGGTTGGTGTTGAGACCGGAGAGGGCAAAGTAGAGAGGTAAGAGGATAGATCCGACGAGATCCTCAATTTTTTCGGTCAGTTTGATGGCGAAACCACCGTCGTGAGGACAAATGAGGCCGATGAGGAAGGCACCGAAAATGGCATGCACACCGATGGCGGCTGAGAGTTGTTAGCGTGTACTGTTGGGGAGAGAGTATTGACTTACCAGTAAACCAAGAAGAGGCCAAGACAAGTAGCAGCGTCAAGGTGGTGATGCCTTGAGATGGTCCGTTCTGGATACTGTCCGTTCGGCGCAGGACCCAGAGAAAGACAGGTCTTACAGCAAACACAAGGAATAACACATATGCCACTGCAGTCAAGAAAACATACAATGCTGTGAGACCATTGGCGTTGTTGACGAGAGCGACACTTAGAGCGAGCAACACCCAACCAACAACATCATTACCGATGCCGGCGGCCAGGACAGTCACACCGACCGAAGTGCTAAGAAGTTGAAGCTCAGAGAGAATACGGCAGAGGACAGGGAACGCGGTAATGGCAAGCGCAGTACCAATGAAGAGAGCGAATGTCCCAAACTCCATATCCTTCATTGTTCCCTCGTCGCCGTACTCTTCGTATAGACCCCAGGCAACAGCGACTCCGAGACCGAACGGAAGGATCATACTGGCCAGACCAACGCTGACAGCGACACGCCAATTGGATCTGAACATACGGGTATCGACCTCAAGACCAACCAGGAAGAGAAACAGCAAAAGACCAATGGTAGCGACATTGGAAAGAATGGGCATCGACTCAGCAGGGAAGATGTTCTCCTTGAAGCCTGGAATGCGCATCATCACCGACGGTCCAAGCACAATGCCGCCAATAACTTCGGCGATGACTCGCGGCTGGCCGAACTTGGAGAGCGGCCATTGTAGCAAACGACAGAAGATAATGATGACAATGGCCTGGATGATGAAGAGCGCGATGGGGTCCTTGGGGTTGTAGTGAATTGGGTTCAAGCCCTCGAGGATGCCACCTTGAGGGTGGGCTCCCGTGGCTGTCGCAACAGCCGCTGTCGCTGTGGACGACATCAGGAGAGCTTTGGGGAGTGCTGCGTGTCGGTTTAGGGGACTCGATCGATTCGGAGACGAGCGCGGGTGGCGCAGGACGTGTGCCGAAGAGAATGGAAGGTATAAGAATAAGGTCGAGCGATGAGCGGCCCGTTGGCCTTTTTGTGTTTGTGTTTGTCAATGAAAAGGTTGAAGTGGCATGGTCGACAAAAGACAATCCAAGGGCGGGGGATAAGCTCTAGGCCTGGGGTCTAGGCTCTCGTAGTGGAGGGCAGCCACCAGCAGCGCTAATGCCTGAAATTTGTCGGCGCTGTTATGGAGCCGTGCCTCTGCAGAGCGTCAAGGGTCTTTTCCTGCTTGCATCCTTGTTGAGGATGGAGTTGACAGGCTTGATTACGAATGCGATGCTGGTCTTCTGATTGCAGCGACCGAACTACGGAGCAAGTCAAGACAGAATCAAGATGGGGATCGGGGTACAGTGCACGGTTACTCCCCTAGCGCAAGGTAATTCAGTGGAGAAGCTGGAGATGGAGGGTGAGCTCGAGGCTTGGCGTTTTGTGCTCGTGAAGCCTCCTTGTGATTGTGGAAGCGCGTTAACGGTTGCCCAACCGTCGCACTTGGGTCGGAGAGTTTTCAAGGTTGTGCCACAAGATCAGGGAGATGATGACAGCCCAGCCTTATCCGAGTTTGCTTGGATGCGACATGTTTGTTGTCTCGTCTAACCGAGTTTCCCTTTCAACAATCACCACATGTCGATCAACCCAGGGTATGCATTCCTTTGTCTCACACAGCAATAAAAAAACACAACAGAGATGCCTGCATGTGACAAGACTTTCCCTTGTTGCTGTGTTCCCCTCATTGGACCCTTGTTGCTCACGCGCTGGGGCCATGTCTCACCGCTCCGGTCTAGATCCCACGTTTGATGCGACGCTTGGGTCGTTGAGGCTGAGTTCTGATGATTTGACTCGTGATGCAAGAGATGTAGTGTCGCAGATGGGATTGGTGACTGTGTAACCAACATGCACAGTGGATGATTGTGATATTTCTCTGCAATCCACTCTGCGGGGAGTTCAATCAATACCTGGAGGTTGTCCGTGCGTTTTCCCCATCCTTCCCTGCGATCCCCAAGATTGGAGACTCGCACGCGTGGCATGTGAGTTTGGGTAAAATGCGTACGCCATCACGCAATATATACGGAATGTCTTATTCATTGACCAGAAACTTGTACAAGTTGAATGCCATGATAGTCATTGCTCGTTCATGCTGTGGTGTGCGGGGTTTGTTTCAACCCACCAGTATGGAATCAGCGCTTCTCTCGGTGTCCGTGACATATGATCAGCAGGGGTCGTCAGATGGTCTAGCCAAGGGATTCTGTCGCCTCCAACTTTATCTTGACCTCGATTCTCTGTCTGGGGCGGTCAGATGAGGTTGCAGTAGTCTTGGCGCTGGTGGTCAATGTCTTGAATCGCAATCTACGATTGACCAATCAGAGGATAAGCTGAAGCTATTCGCGGCTGAGTTTTATTTTGGAATCCATCTTCCTGACGTATTTACTCCAGCCCAAAGATCTTTCCATCGCGATCAGAACGCTATACTGGTCTTTAACAAATGTGCCTAGTACATATCTGGGTAAAGCTCTATCCGACATGGCGATTAACCACTCACAAGGCACGTAGTCTGAATCATCAACTCTCGTTGATTGCCGGGCATAATTGTACCATTTCAATGGCTAAACACCATAATAATCAGGGGGCTCGTGTAGACTAGGGTGCTAAGGTTCGCCCAACATAATAAAGTATCGGCTTTCTTGCAAAACCCTGGTTTCTACATGTGTTTTAAGACCCTGCTCCTAACTGCAAACTGGCACCCTGGGCAAGGAAAATGCCTTACCTCCGGTCTTGCTAGGTCTCATCTTCCCCTTGTGCCTTTTCTACCCAATAATGTTCCTTTAGGGCTCCCCTTGGTCTTTCTTGTTCCTGTTACTATTCCTCTCGTGCCTCTGGCAGGGAATTTGTTCGATCCTCATAGAGGGGGATTATTCATGACTACCCTCCAGCGGTGCCTCCTCAAGCGAAGGGCAACCCAATTCAATAGCAGGTCTGAATAGCAAATCTGATCCGAAGGACGAGTTACGCAACAACTGCTCAACCTCGAGGGTCTCACTTCAAAGAGGCAAAGCCGGAAGGCACCCCTTTCACTTTGTTCGAATTGCTACTCTTCATGTACGGCTTTGTATAATCATGGGAGCAATTGGGCTATGTGCGGAGAAAAGGACAGGTAACTGCATGAAAATGTTGTCTCGTTGCTATATCATTTCATTCAACCCTGTAACCATATCTTACACTCACATTCCATTGAATTTCAAAACCCATTTAGTCATCTCAAAGGAAGGATCCTACAAATCACCACCCTGGTAATCACCATCTTCCTCATCCTCATCAACATAATCCTGCAGTCTTTCAACAAGCTCCTCAACACTAATCTCACCATCCAATTCAGAAGGATGCTCACCCTTCCTGTGGGGTGGGATGGGAATACTTCTGGGAACATGAATCACACCGTTCTTTCCAACAGCATCCTGGAAACCAACCGAAACATGGCCGTTGAGAATGATATTTGTCCAACCCTTAAACGTGTGGATGTCAACACCTACGCTCTTCTCGAGCAGAGTAGGTAGCTCGATATGGAAGTTGTCACCGTGGCCGGTCAACTTCGTGGTCTTCTTGTCATCGCCGTAGTAGATCTCGTCACTGTACAGCGTGATGTTGGGGACGATTTGGTACTTTAGCAGTGCTCGGAGGTACTTCTTTCCTGTGTCTGTGTTGAAAAGGAATGCATTTGCACGCGCGCCCAGGCGTGCCCACGCTTGGTTTGAAGGTGCGAAAATAGTGCTGCCGATCATGGGGACGTCGTGGACGTACTTGACAAAATCGGTCTTGTCGTAAGCGAGAAGAAGAGTGGAGAATTGCGCAGGAAAGAGGCTGATCTCCTTGCCAATGTAGGGAGGAGGAACAAGGATTCTGTTGACGGCATGGATGATTCCGTTCTTCGTTTTCTATTCGTTGTGAGCTTCAGTTCAGTTATTTATACAAGATAGACTTACAAAGTTAACTGCAATAACCTTGCTGTACACATTGACCCTGACTCCAGAAAGACCAACGCTAGTTCGAAGACGCTGGGGCTTGTCACCAAGAAGCGACTCCTTCAGAACTGTAGGCACAGTATGCGTGAAGAGGATTCTTGAAGCAGGATACTCGCCGACACCTAGGTGGTAGCTGAGAACATCCTCGATAAACTCATCACTGGGCTTGTCCTTGTGGTGATCAGGGATGTGCTCAAACGCCTCGTCAGTGGGGACGAAGAGGGTGTAGTTCGCATCCGTGCTGTTAAGAAGCTTGCCGAACTTCTCGTGCTTCTGAACGAGCTTGAAAAACTTCTTGGTGTGATTGCTCTTGGCGATGAGCTCATATGTGGTGTGGTCGGTGAAATCACCGCCGGTTCTTCCAAAAATTGACGCAGTCTCGTCGTTGTCGTCGTCATCGGAGATAGGGATGAAAGATTCCTCGTCCCGGATCTTCTGATGGATGGCGCCTGCGACTTCAGAGGAGATTTGATCAGTAGCCTCGTCGAACGACTTGCCCAGGCGGTTGGAAAAATCTTCAAGGGTGTGTTTGACATCGTCTCTGAAGTTGTTGAGACCATCAAGAGCTTCGGGGATGACGAAGGCGGACGTGGCCGCAGCCAAAGTGAGAGCTAGAACAGATCTCATAGTGAAAGTCGATCGCAGCAATCGAGAGAGAGAAGAAAAGATGTGAATGGATCAAGATTCAGCCACTTCCCAGTCCTGATATATCTCGCGCCAGATAAAAACGGTCAATGATGCCTGGACTTTATATCAAGGTCATACTATGCCAGCAGATGTTTGAGCAATGACGCTATCACCGCGGGCCAGTCGGGACCAAACCCGCAGCGAATGTTGGCGTCATCAGTGTCCCTACCCCGCATGGCAGTCATAAAAGATGCAGATCCTTCACCTAATGATTTCGGTTGAAAATGTCATGCTCTTTTTGTCACCCTGATGACCGGCTTCTTCGGCGTGGTCTGACGTGAGGCAAGCATGAGCATTCCTTGCGTGATTGGACGATAACAAGGCTCGGGTGAGTCTGGCGTTTGTTGGTGAACCGACGCGCGTCAATCGTCACCTTGACTCTTTGAAGTGTACGCGTATCTCGTATTTTCCAATCATTTCTACGGAGTTGGACGGTTTTATATTCACCGGTAGACTTAAGCTTAGATGAATTTATAATTGGTTTAATATTATAGGCTGCCCCGTAAATCCGGTGCTTAGCTACCTGCAACGTTCTCCTGATCTGCCTTACCGGCATCATCAACGGGGGGCAAGTTACCCTTGGAAGGGCCCATAACACAGATACCCTCTCGTGAGAATCGACTTCCGTGCACGGGACAATCAAAACTCTTCTCGGTGGTGTTCCAGCAGACAACTCCCTTCATGTGCGGACACAATGCGCTGTACTGCTTGACGTTTCCTTCTTCATCCTTGTATACTGCAATAGGCTTTGATCCGACCTTTATCTCTGTTAGCGTTGTAGTCAATTCGGTTCAATGGGGGATTTACCTTGTTCAACACCGCTCCCATTCCTCGGCCGAGATCTTCGATGTCGGTGATATCAGTCTGTAGGAATCTCTTGTACTGCGAGTTGATCTGCAAATCATGCGCGATCATGCTAGGTAGTTTCTTAACAACTGAGGCAAGACGCTTGGGAGAGTAGACATCTGCCCATGGGTTCTTGACACCGTCGATTTCATCGGCGATCAAGCGACCCGCCAACACTCCATGTGTCAAGCCATCGCCTGAATCTCCGGTGATGATGTAGATGTGGTCGTTGCCCTGGTTCTTACCAATGAATTGCATGTAGTCCACAGGTTCGAAAATCTGTCCGCTCCAGCGATAGTCGACAGAGACAACCTGTGAGAAGCGCTCCCTTGTCCAGTCCTCAAGTTCTCTGAATTCAGTCGTCGTATCCTCCTGGCCAACCTTGTGATCACAGCCACCAACAACAAGATAATCGTGGTCTGAATCACACTCTGTTAGACGGATGTACTTGTACTCCTCCGCCTGGTCGTAGAGAAGACAATCCTCAATGGCACCCTTGGGCACCTTGGCAGCGATACAGTAAGACCGCATGTACTCCATCTCGGCGATGACGCTGAGCTTCTGCAGAGGCACGCAAGTTGCTTCGACGGCGTTGTTGCACTTGACGGTTCTGCCATCACTTGTTTGTATCTCTACAGACTTGTTGCCGATGCCAAAGATTTCAATGCCCTTCTCTTCAATGGACATGACGCGGGTTTGGTCATAGCAGTGGAAGTTGGGCTGTGACTTGAGCCACTTGAGAATACCATTGAGATACTTTGTTGGGTGGAAGGTTGCTTGGTTCTTGACGACAAGACCTCCTCGCTGGTCGATGGCTCCATCCCAGCCACGAACAGCCAATGATTCCTAAAGATAGTCAGTTGAAATTCAAACAAGAGGACACTGAGAGGGAAGTCTTGGTCTACTCACATCAAAGACCGAATCGATGCCGAGCTTTCTTTGCATCGCTCCCTCCTCTCGCAACTCATCCATTTCATCCTCATAGTCCTTCTTCTCCTTGGTTGAATATTGAGAAATTTCATAAGCCGGGAGCTTGCGATACTCACACTCAATACTGAGCTTCTGAGAAACTTCGCCAACATGGTCTCTTCCCCAAGCGTGACTTTCGGCAGCTAGTCTAGCATTTTCTTCTCCATGCAGCTTTGCAATTTCAGTGTAGCCATCATCAAGGTCGTTGGTTAAATGGCCACTCGTACGGCCCGTCTCTCCCGACAGGACCTCACGCGCTTCGAGGAGTACAACCTCGCGCCCACGCGTTACAAGCTCATACGCCGTTGAGATGCCGCCAATTCCAGCACCGATAACACAAACATCTGTCTCGATATCCTGAGTGAGTTTAGAAAAAGACGGTCTATTGGAGACGGGATCTAGATGCACCCAGACAGGGTCTGTTGCGCCCGAAGTGTGAAAGAACTGCTGTGACTTGGAGGCAGCCATAGTGGATTGGTATGCTCTGATGGATAATTGCACGGTGCAGCGACGAGAGATGCGAGAGACTCGAAGAGATGCCGAGGCTAGAGAAAAGAGCATTCTAAACGGTTGTGGATGGAAAGGGTGTCTTGGGCAAAAGTCACGACTTGCGTGCACGCAGACTATATCATCTAAATGATTGGTATTAAGCTGGTTGATGATCACTACAAAATGCATGTCTAGCAAATGAAATCAAGATAATTTGCAAGCACGAATTACCATGCTCGATTTGGTGCAAGGGAATGCCCGTAATCGTGTTTGATGTGAAGCTCGTCAATACGCACATCAGAGTCTCGTCACTATTTCCGTTACTACTACTACAACTGAGACATGTTATACAGCAGTGACCGGAAGAATTGCTCCACGCGATACATCATTAAGATGGAAGAACCTATCAAAATGGTTGTTGTGTAACGCGAATGTTTCGTGGCGGTAATTCGGACGTCAGAATGATGAACGAGTCCACAGGTATGGCATTTTATAGCAATGGATCTTGAAAAGTAATTGATATCAATTAATCATTGAGGGAAGTCATTCATATAAATTCGGATCACCATGGAATTGAACAAGGAATTTCGCAAGGCAATGGTGATGATTTTTCAGTTGGAATTTTTTAATTCATCAGCTAGTGTTGAGCAACATGCTAGAGGCTATGCATTTCTTAAATATTAATCAAGCCTTCTTCGCTCCGCCCAAATTGTCCTGCACAGTTCCTCCGATAGCTCCATCTTTAGTAAATTGCTTTCCAACCACACCATCCTTGTCAAAAGGACCACCGATCTTTTGAGCGGTACCTCCAATAACACCGCGTTCTTGGCATGTTAGCAATAGATCGTCTGTACATATGGCGGGGGTAAATACCGGTGAAGTGTTTGCCGATGGTTCCTTGCTCATCCATGGCCTTGGGCACAGTGTCGGTGAGGTTTGTGGTGGGCTTGTCAGACATTTTGAGATGTGATTTGCTTTGTTGATATGTGTTGTTTGTGAATGGATGCTTGTTGTGATAAGGGCAGGGAAGCATCACATGCGTGGTATTTTATAGGTCTCGTCCCTATCTCTGTGATTACATCACTAGTCGGTATCTAGTGGTAATTGGATCGAAATCAATTACCCGGTCATTGGTTTGGCCGGATGCGATCATGAGGTCATCCATCGTGTTTCCTGACTCTCCCCGCACGATCCATATTCGGCTCATCTGCAGCCATGTGCATCATCGGGATCGTTGATTTATCGATCTATGATCGAAACCTTAATAACTTTGTTGCTTCTCGATTTGATGCTATTGCGTTTTAGTGGCTTGATTAATATTAGAACAAGGCGCGTCGCGTAAAATTAGCTTTCAGCTGAACAGAAATACCTACTCTCTGCAACGCCAGCATTGCCCCCAAGCAGGATATGATGTTGGAATTGTTTGCTGAATAACGAGACTTGGAGAATATAATGATATCCATGTCGCTGTACTGTCCTAGATGCTTTCATTTGTACATGATGCTTGCTCAATGGTCTGTCCGGGCAACTGCCGCCACAGAACACTTTATTCAAGTTAACGACCGCGCATCAGCGCATCTGAATATCCGCATGTGTAGGATGATGTTTTTATTTTATGTTTCAACGGTAGGTACCACACGCCCGAGGAGGCTTGAGATATTAGAACACTACGATTCACCGTTTATTCTTTGTGCGCGAATCCCAGTGACTTTGGCTTCATTTTTTTTGCTTCCAGCCAGATTTACGATGGGCGGGAAGGTGCACTCGAAGTCTTTTTTTCCTTTGCATATTGCCTGCGGAAAACCCAATTCTGGACCTTCCTTGAGAATTTCAGGCATATATGACTGTATTCCACTGGACGTACCACGACTTGAGCTGAAAAGGTGGTGATACTCCGGTCTACCTAATCATCACGATTTATGCACAAAACTGAACTTACCCTACACTGTTCGAGGCCAATAACCCAGTGCCATATCACAATCATCAATAATTATGAGAAACAACATGCAGGCGAATAAACAGACATGCTGAATAGCATAGCCCATACCTGTTATATTCGAAGCGATCGAATCATTCTCGTTACGCTTTTCAGGACTTCCACCTCTGTCAGCGATACAAGATAGTTGATACCAAATCATGGGACCAAAGAGAAGGTTCTCCTGACCCCTTGCAACAGCGTAAGATTCTCCCAACCAGGAAAAGACTGAATCGTTAGTTATGACCTCTTTCTTCTGCGTTTGTGTGTCGAACATCACTGTTCTAGTTGCGGCACGGGGTACTTCAAAGTTTCTGATGGGTGTAAAGGAGAAACAGCGAATGCAACAGCTCACCTGAGCTTGCAAAAGGGGACCTTCATCGATTGCAATTAATTAAACACTAAATAATGAAGTAATTTAAATTGTTGTCCCATTTGCGAGCATGTCATGACAACTGAGAACTTTCATGCAACGGCAGGCCTCATGTCAATGAGTACGCCGCATCTGTATGAAAGCTCAGCAAAGTAGAGGTGAACGTTTATGCGGAACTTCGGATTTTACAAGTAGAATCTTCGCAACTGAGTCTTCTCTCCCATGAATCTTCGTAGCCTGGATATTGGTCTAGTTATGGAGACTAGGGATACCATTAAGGGATAGAGATACTTCTCTAGAGGCTTATTTCGTATCTGTCCTGCGGCACGGTTTAGATACCCTGCAATGGTTCGAATCCTCTGTATCTTGGAACACCGTCAGAAAAGTCTTGTGCTACAAAGGTCTCACGGGAAAGATAAGAGTGGCCAGATACTCATCGGAGTTAAGCAAATGTACCTACCGCCCGATATAATCTAGTCATTCTCGATCCACCGATGTAGAAGTCTGTGTGGCACCCTCCTGATACCACAGACGTATACGATGTGCTGCGAGAATACCTATCAAAGCTGGAAGTCAAGGCTACCACAGCGATCCTTCCACCAAAACTGATCTCCTTGGTCTTCGGTTAAATGTATCCCTGTTTTGAGGTCATCACGCCAGTCAGGGGTGCTATTGGTCCATCAAGTGATTGTCAAGACTGTGCAGCAACCCATGGCTTTCGGATCCGACATGGCCCACTTGACAGCACGTTGACGGATCGAGTGAGCTGGCAACACTGGCAACAATGTGTCGAGTAAAATCTTCTATCTCGTGTCGTCGCACTGTAGAGTGACCAGCTTGACGTTCTCACAGGCACATGTTCGTGGTCTGAGAGAAACTCGGTTGCTAGCGCTACCATTGTACAGGATCTCGTTTTCCGAGAATAACGTCGTTTACCAAGGAGGATCGAAATCCATGTTCAAGATCCTTCCGTGATTCAAGTCTAGCTTTGGTCCTCCAGTCGTCAGGTTACCATACCCGCAACAAATGACAGGCGAGCGATAAAGACAGTGGCAAGCTAGAATCCCTCGGGTAGATCAAGCAAGGAAAGCTCAAATGATCAATATGCAGTGACTGTAGACACAGCAGAATCAGACCATGCAGCAGGGCTGATCAATGTAACCCCCAGCATCACGATAAGGAAGCATTCTCGTCGATCTGGATATTCTAGAGCACCCTTATCACTCGCGCTCAGTCCGAATATGCTACCCTACATGCAGCTGACGGCTGATCTAGAAGGCGGCCGACGGTTGGGAACGATAATGTAGACTCCACTTGATCCTGGACATGTTGTTTATTCAACGGGGCTTGGGACGGACCATTTTACCTTTCAAGGCACAGGTGGTGTGTTGATCCACCTGTTGGGTCGTATGTAGGCCATCCCTGGATTGAGTCCGAGCCAGACACATCTGATCCGTCCTGATTGTCCAAAGAGGAATGTCCATCTTGACGAGATATGTTTAATCGCGTGCTAATTGCTTACAGCAAAATCGCTATCCTCCAGCAGCACATGCTTGGGTTTATTAATCACTGTAGACCTGCCTATTCAGTCTCGTCATCAGATCTGCTATCAAGACAACCAACCATGCCAAGAAATGAAGTCTCACTCTCTGCTGATGAGTAGCGTCGCCAAGTAATGCATCGCGATCATGTATTACTACACGCTGCCGGATTCCGACCAGCCAAGCGCATAGGCGACCTGCCTGATTGCGTGCTGAGTGATGGGATTATGTCAAAGAGGGAATAACGCGCAGGGCGCCGAGAAAATGGCCTATCGCGCCCCGTACCCCCGTCTTGGCTGGTTCGTTTCAGCCCCGTAGCTTCTTGGCTGCGGCTCTGCGGTAGCGGCAAGCGCGTGTCTTGATGAGAATTACGAGGTGAAAATGGTGATATCGCGACTATATCTTGCGCAATCGCAATAACTCTGGGGCAAAGCGGTTTCTATTACTCTTCGCAATTGCACCATAAGCTCGCGGTGATTAGGGGAACATCCACAGTGGGCAAGAATAACTGGGACGAAACCGAGGGCGCTAGACAAAGGGTCCTCTGCACTGGGAACTTGTGGCCGGGGGGTTTCAGAGCAGGGGGGGCTGCGTTGGGGTTTAATCTTGGCACCCAGCAAAAGTCCGTGGGGCATATTAGTCTGGTGCTGTGTTCTAGGCTTTTACTTTGCTGTTAGCAGCTGTAGGATCTAAGTACTCCAAAAGTTCCGACGCCACGCGCGCGTATCGAGCCTTGGCGAAAACATATTTTAGACGCGAGCAAAGAATGATTGAACAAGTGCGAGACAAAACACATGATCCCCAGCAAAAGATCCCCCATACTGCAAGGGCTGGATTACATAACTGATTGGTTTCCCCGCAACACACGAGACCAGAATTGTAAGGTACAATGAACCTTGTCTGCAAGCTTAAGGTTATCTGGAGGAGGACAAGCCAGAAGAGGCAGCTCAGCGTGGAATCTGTGACCTAATGAGATCCGTCTGTGAGAACCGTTTTGTCGGGGAACTTGGGAATACGCTGCATCAAATGTTAATTTGGTGGGGACTTGGGGTAGGATGGGGACTTCTAAATTTGACGAGACTGTTTGTGCGGCCGCTGTTTCGTGCTGCCGCGGTAGTGTCATGTTTATTGATAAGACACGGTTGAACTGGCTTCCGGATTAATTAGTTCGTTATTTTCGCGTGGCGATGGAATGCAGATTTTTCACACTGATAGCAATATTAACAAATCGTTGAAGGTGACTTCATTCCAGTGCCAGCCTCAACACAAAACTGCATTTAACTCTTCGCCACACGGGAATACAGTGCTCTTAGCAGTATTACCGAAGCTGTAACCATGCTAACTGCTCTAGGAAGGTTACCGTTGCATGAGGCGAAACGCGCACACGATTAATTGATGGACCAGCAGGCAAAAGGCAATTTCTATTGTACGAGTCGTGAAAGTTTCTTCATCTTAAGCATCAATTTAGAGACTTTTGGATGACATAGCGGTGGCATGAACAGCGTAAGCTCGTAAGACGTGCGTAAACATTTTAAATGGTCACAGCGTTGACCTGTAACCATCACAAATTGGCTGACAATGCACACATGGGCTCTGGCGTCCCCGTACCGAGGGTCACTGCCAAGACCTGTTGGTGACAGGCTCAAGCCGCATTCATCAGAGGCATGTCGTATCAGAGGCAAAATGATCTTCTCGATAGTTACAAGCATCCAAAAGTCAAGAGGCGAATGCTATTCAGTGCTTCTTGGCGATGTATTGGCAGCTGAAGCCATGCAGTGAGGCCAGTCACAACTGTCGGGCTAGCCCGTGGCTTGACCCAATCGCAGCCTCGGAGCCGGAAAGCGCCCAGCTCCGGGATTGGTGCGTGTGCCTCGGCAGTCTGAGCGCCACGCGATCATACTCTACTTGGATTGTAGATGGAACAAAAGAAGATGAAATAGAAGAATGAATACTACCGTGGCGATGTTCACTTCACAGTGGAATCGGCTAAAGTGCTTGCAGCGACAAGCAAGGCTGTCGATAGCTGTGCAGATAAAGACACGGGAATATCATCACAAGAGACAACAAAGAGATCACCATCGCAATCACCAAGCATTAACTAATCTATGGTCAGAGCCTCACATGTATCGCTCTCGGCCGATTTGTTCCCAAAAGGTTGACCTTCCCCGTTAGGCAGTAAGATTCCTTGTCGACGGCAAAAGGACCGAACCATCTGTCACCTTCTCCGTTAGTGCTCGGGCCTTGCCCCGCATGGGGATTACGCCCACTGGGACTTTTGTTCCTTGCGAATCGTCCTAGACGCTGGTTGGCTGCGGGCACAGATAAGGCCTGCTCCACTGAATAACTCTGTTCTCGAGCGTGCGTGTGGATACGGATATCTGGGGTTCGCTATCTAGGGTGGGATCTTCAACCTTGTAACTCCCTATTCTGCATCCGTAGACTCGACTCCGAGACAATGTACTGCAAATGTGGTGTCTATCTATGGTGGCAACGGCCAAGACGTTGCATCGGATATTCGATGCACTCGCACATGGACCCATTCATTGCTAGATATATAACCCATCCCATCTCCCTTACTTGCTTCCTCTCCCCAGGGCATCCTCGACATCTCCATCACTCCCCCATCACCCGCACACAAAAGTCAACATGACGAGCGCCGGCAACCTCGACACCGACGCCATCGCCCGCTCCGGGCTTGTCGACCCTGAGACTCACGGCATCCCCCAGGTCGCCGCCAAGGGCTCCATCGACGTTACTCGCGATGTCGCTCATTCCGTCTCGGATTCTGACGATGAACTCCCCACCGAGGAGGAGCTTCTGACCCTCCGCCGAGTATCTGGAAAGATCAAGTGGGCCATGTACACCATCGCCTTTGTCGAGGCCTGCGAGCGTTTCTCTTACTACGGCTCTGCTGTGCTCTACACCAACTTTGTTGCCCAGAAGCTTCCTCCTGGCTCCAACACCGGTGCTCCTCTCGACCCTGAGGGCCAGGCTGGTGCTCTCGGCATGGGTCCCAAGGCTGCTCAGGGTATCTCTCTGTTCAACCAGTTCTTCGCTTATCTGATGCCTCTCTTCGGGTATGTTGCCTCTCACCACTTATCAGAATCTCACTAACAGTCTCAGTGCCTACATCGCCGATGCCAAGCTCGGTCGTTTCGTCACTCTCCACATCGCCATCGCCATCTCTACCTGTGCTCACGTCATCCTCGTTGCTGCTTCTTCCCCCAGTGTCATCGTCCGCAAGGACCCTTCATTCGGTGTCTTCATTCTCGGTCTCATCGTCCTCTGTATCGGAACTGGTTTCTTCAAGGCCAACGTCTCTCCTCTCCTGGCTGATCAGAATGAGGACAACAAGATGCGCGTCGAGGTCCGCAACGGCGAGCGCGTCATTGTCGACCCTGCCGTCACCAACACTCGAGTCTTCCTCTACTTCTACCTGGCCATCAACATCGGATCCGTCTGCGGTCAGATTGCCATGGTTTACGTTGAGAAGTACCACTCCTTCTGGCTCGCTTTCTTCATCCCCACCATCTTCTTCCTGATTGCCCCCATCATCCTGGCCATCAACAAGAAGAACTACAAGCTCAAGCCTGCTACTGGATCCGTCCTGTCCAAGTTCTTGCGCATGTTCTTCTACGTCCGCAAGCGCAGCTCTTTCTTCAGCTTCAACTGGGACCACGCCAAGCCCTCTCAGATTCCTGTTGACCAGCGCCCTGCTTGGATGACCTACGACGACGCCTGGGTTGATGAAGTTCGCCGTGGTCTCATGGCCTGCAAGGTCTTCCTCTACCTCCCTGTCTTCCATCTGGCCTACAACCAGATGACTGGTAACCTGACCACTCAGGCCTCCACCATGGTCCTCAACGGTGTCCCCAATGATATCATTCAGAACCTGAACCCCATCTCTATCGTCATCATGGTCCCCATCATCGACCACCTTGTGTACCCCGGTCTCCGCAAGCTGGGAATTGCTTTCACCCCCATCAAGCGTATGACATTCGGTTTCATCATCTCTGCTCTTGCCATGGTTGCCTCCGCCGTCATGCAGCACTACATCTATGAGAAGAGCCCCTGTGGCAAGTACGCCAACGGTGACGATCCCGCTACCGGTGAGAAGTGTGCTCCCGCCGACATCAACGTCTGGGCTCAGTGCCTTCCCTACATCCTGATCGGTCTCGGTGAGATCTTCACCAACGTCACATCTTACGAGTACGCCTACTCCAAGGCTCCCGACAACATGAAGTCCCTCGTCATGAGTGTCAACCTCTTCATGTCTGCCTTTGCCTCTGCTGTTGGTCAGGCCTTCACCCCTCTCTCCGACGACCCTCTCCTCGTCTGGAACTACGTCGTTGTTGCTGTCATCGCCTTTGTCGGTGGTGTTGCTTTCTGGTTCAACTTCAAGCATCTCGACTCCGAGGAGGACAAGTGGAACATGCTTAAGGCCTCTGAGTACCAGGGTACTTACCAGCCCAACTCTGTCGAGAACAAGGTTGACCCTTCTCACGAGGAGGCTACTCAAGCCCCTCGGGATATTGAGAAGATGTGACAACCCAAGCAATGCAAAAGTTGCTACCGCTTTAGTTAAGATACCACTATAGTTTAATGATTGAGCAATAACTTGCTTACGATACCAATACCAATACCATTTTCGTTCACTACATTTTGACCCTAAATACTTTGCTTTTCCTTGTGTGTTAATTTTGTTCAATTTGTTGATTTAATCTTCTTGAGTCTATGATATTGAATGAAGTGGCTGATGTCACGCAAATGATAATATTGGTGTTGAAAGACCTAGCGAATCACAACACTTGAACTACAATGACAATATGGCCTGGATCATAAAACACTGACCATGGAAGAAATCCGCCTATCTCTGCCCGTCTCTACACCCTTTCATCGCACTTACATCGTTACTTATGCTTCGTAGAATAATCTGCATGTAATACCATACCGCCCTCTTCTTCAGTCCAAAGTGACAATGAATGAATGAGCACATGAAACACGACGATTGTCAAAAAACCTGAGTCCTGTAAAAGTTGAACGAGTCTCATGTCTGCGCCAGTCACTGCATCTAACAAGCTAGCGTGGTTCAGGGGTTATTCATCGATGACTGCCCTTTGTGAGATTGTCTCACATCTGAAAGAAAACTATCTCCTCTCCGGAAGTACTAAAGTGAGCCTTTGATAAATTATCCTTGGTGAATAACGATTGTTGAAGTCAGGCTTCTAAGCACTAAGCGTTATTGTTGATCACATCTCAGGGTTAATGCTAGAATGAGACAGAGGAGTACAAGCTTCTGGCTGATGCCATGAAAGATATGATCGAGACTTATCTGACAAAGTGCACTGTCAGGTCAGTAAAGCGCAATGGTGGTGGCTTCAGAAGCACCTTCAGTCTTTGAAAGAGCCTTTTCATGGTAGGCCGTGAACAAGTATTAATACCACTCTACTGATCCTCGGAAATGTATCCGGCTTCCATTCCAGTATCACTTCTTGATCTATACTTTCTCTGCAACATCATCCATCCAATCTTTCATCATGGATTCTCGCAGCCTCAACCTCACTCCCTACGTTGTCTTCAGACTCATCCCCACCAACAGACTTGCATACAGTGTCGTGTGCGATCCTCGGAACCACCAACATTTGAGCTGCATGGGCGACGACGCCTTTGATGTTTACTTCAACCCTCAGCAAGCATCTGGCATTACTTGCACGATCGGCCGAACCGGCCATATCATCATTGATCGAATTGGTATTTCTAATATCCAGTGCTCGTTCCAGGTACATCTGGAGACTGGCGAGATCATGCTCATAGACCAATCTCCGTCACAGAATTGTCGGCTCGGATCGTCAAACGTGCCTTTTGGTGCTGCGGTTGTAGATCGGGAAGTGAATAATAGATTCAGCTTTGGTGGACGAGGCCGACATAGGTATGAGTTCAGGATTGAGTTTTGTATCAACCCTCCTATAGACATGATCGCTTGGAAGAGTGTATGGTCCGGGATCATGTGGAGTACTAGCTCAGCCCGCGATGGTCGACTAGGTCAGACCGGAACAGTCAGAGATTGTCTGCCAGTCCGCAGGCTGTCTCGTCCTGCGAATCACAGGGAACGGTTTCGCGATCGATCGATTATCGCTGATGAAGAGGAGATGTCTGTGAGTGTGGCAGTGGATTTGTGTACCGGACAATACGTGGCTGTCAAAACCGTCAAGTACCTCGATTATGGCAATCGGCATCACCTGGTTGAGGAAGCGTCTGTGGAACTCACCAGTTTCAGACACGTAAGTTGAGAATATAGTCTTTTACGACAATGAGCTGATTTTGAATAGAACCACATTATTGAGTTTCTCCAGGTCGAAATCCATGACACACATTTTGACCTTGTCATGGATCTTCAAGACGGCGATGTTGACACTTTATCCCAAACCTCGGTGTACCAAGACGTCCGGGATCCACTTCAAGGGGGTGATACAATTGGACTACCGCTTCTACATCAGATGTTACAGGCCCTGGACTATCTCACCGTCAGAAATATCATCCACCGCGACGTCAAACCAAAGAACATCCTCTTTCGACAGGCTGGCCCGTCGTTCCACTACCGCCTTGCTGACTTTGGTATAGCAACACCAGTCCTGGCGGCAACACATCCTAGCTTCTATAATCAGCGAGGAACGCCCTTATTCGAAGCACCTGAAGTGGTATTCTGGGACCACAGCCAGGATCAGACGACAAAGATTGATATCTGGTCGCTTTGCGCTACCCTTGTATGGGCGTTTGACCTCGGTGACTTTCAATGCTATAGCGAGACTCCAGGGAATTGTCCAGACATGATGGTCGTAGCAAGCATTGGGACTATTGCCAGGAGCCAGGGAGGGTGGTTTGCAAGGATGGCCGAGTTGGATCCGGAGGACCGAATTTCCGCGGGAGAGCTTCTCGATGGCATGTTCGGAGGTCAGGGACGAGTCAGTTCTCCCATGGCCTTGAGGCGAAGGCGTGAATAGGAGTACCAAGAATCTGGTCAACGATGCTGGCCAGTGAGATTATAGACGACCTGGCTTTTCTTTTTCTTGGATTGCAAATTTGGGACGTGACAACTGGGACTCGGAACAGACAAATAGAAGCAGGGTTTCTTTAGAGTGGGGCTAGGAAGTGTCAGGGAGTTCGACTATTTAGTTAGGGATATGAAAAGTCTAGTTTTTACTCCTTTTTTCCCCCATTGAAGTCCTCGTCTCAAGTACTCAAAGTCTGATGAATAACTTTGACGCTCACCGCCTCCAACATTCATCTTGCACTGGCACTTATTTCAAGATTATCGTATACCCGGTGTAGTGTAGTGTTATACGTGCTATGCCAAAGAGGAGACAATCTTGTCGATACACAACTCGTAACCATTCCTAAAACTTGGCTGGTTCAAAGGCTCCGTGTCTTCCGACTCCACGACTAAACTCGGCCGCACCCTTGACACTCTGAGTAGTAGCCACTTTGATACCATTCTCATACTCATTCCTTAACGCATCTTGGAAAGAAGTCGCATTATACGCAGAGTAATAGCAACTGTCCCGATCCACATTCATACATTCCTGCGGAAACGTCAAAAGCTGTTTTGCAATCTTTGTCGCCTCAACCAAAGCTTGTCCTTCCGGCACAACCCGATTCGCGAGTCCAAACTGCAGTGCTTCTTGAGCTGTGACAACTCGGCCGGTGAGAATCATGTCAAGAGCTCGTCCGAGACCGATGATGGCTTGTAGCCGAACGTTTCCGCCGTCGACGAGGGGCACGCCAAATCTACGACAGAACACCCCAAAGATTGCATTTTCCTCGACCACGCGAATGTCGCCTAGGAGTGAAAGCTCCAGGCCTCCAGCAACTGCATAGCCAGAAATGGCACTGATGATGGGCTTTTTAATCTGCATTCTGGAGGGACCTATGGGGTCCATGGTGCGATCTTGAGCATCGTGGCTAGTATCTAAAGCCGGGCCCTGGTACTGCCCGGTCCCTTGTTTGAGGCTGTATCTTGCGACTTCATGGAGATCGAAACCAGCGCAGAAAGTACCGTTAGCACCATTAAAGATGCAAACTCTTTGTGTGGTATCGTTCTCAAATGCCAGAAAGGCGTCGGCTAGTTTTCTTGCTGTAGGACTGTCTATAGCGTTTCTGCGATGTGGACGAGAGATGGTGATGGTGGTGATGCCCTCTGGGGTTTGCGTGACTTGCACGGCCTGAGGTTCTTTGTCAGTCATGGTCCTTGGGATAAATAGGTTTAAGAAGCTACAGAATGAGCCTGTGTTGAGTTCAGGGACAGAGGCTCGCGGGTCATTTAAATAACCAAGATCGACAATAACGAATTGTCTGATCGCCGCGACCGATATTGATGTCCAACGAAACACCACTCATCAGTGACGCTCAGACAAAATGAACATAACACGGGATGGCCTCATGTCATTCGTTGGACGTAGATTCTGCCTTGTCTCGGAGCCGAGATGCCCCGGCTCTGACTTGGCAGCGGTGGACCGGCTAATTCGGCGGCTAGCAAACCTTAATCGGGGACCATAATTATCCGAAGAGGAATGGTTGATATAATACGGATAGTACATTGAATATCAGCACCAACTCGAGAAAGATCATCTAACTTTGCTTGAATAAATCAAGGCGACCTGTTAAAGTGAATTAAAACTCAATGTATGTGCCACGTTGGACTTTAGGGCTAGCTTATAGGTCTGAAGGAGATAAATACAACACAATAACATGGAATAAATTAAGGCATACTTCGGTTTACCTATTCAGGCTATGCCGCTGGGATTGGTGACTATCGGGTTGACATGCCAGCGAGGATCTGTTTCTCGATTACCATTTCCGAGCACACGAGTAATGTTCCAGTCTGAACAACACATAGAGCGTGAGACTTTGCTTGTGTGTATGGATGGGTATCTTGATGTCCGCCAAATTAACATAAGAAAAGCTTCAGGTGCGTATTGGCTGAAAGGTAACTGGTGTTGAGGATTTACGTATGATCTTTCTATTCATCCTGACCCTCGCTGCAACCTTACAGCCATGACTGGTTAAGAGTCTGATTGTACTTGGAAAATAATTCCCTTGCAGAGCATCATCAGTGGTGCTCGATTTGTCCAAGGATTAGGCGCGAAAAGCCCGGACTCGATGAGAATTCGAACCGATGAGCTTGCCAAGAATGATGAGCAAGTAAGACGAAACCTCTTCCAGCCGTTGCTGAAGTCCTGAGGGTGTCTCGACACTTGAAATGAAGCCCTTGTGTTTCAGTGGCGTCGTGTTCATCGATTTATCGAATTCAAACCTCTGAAACGCGCTGTCCAATCTTGGATGCTGTGTCGCTTCCTTCGATGCGTATTGTAGTCGTAATTGTAATTGTGATTGTAATTGTAATTGTTGAAAGAAAGATGTAACTTGCCTTGGCAGGTCTTGGCGCCGAGTGTCAAGCAAGGTCAAGATGCATGATCCCGGATTCGAGAGGACCGTTGTGACAGTTTCATCAGGAAACATTCCTATTGGCGGATGGAAGATTGGGTGATCCCACTTATCTGACATACTGTGAAACGATGCAACCACAGAATTTGTATCATGGGAGTAGAATTGACCGACTAGTGCGCAATCGCCGATCTGGATATTTTGTAAATCACTCACGTAGCCCGGATCAAGGTCATGTCGGCGGTGAAGAACAGAGTTAGGCTTCTTTGAGGTCGCCAGTGAAAGCCTATCTCTCATTAGCTCCAGACGCTTAAATGACCGATGGCACAGCCTTGGCATATCCCCACTAGCCGAGCTTGTGATCGTCGCAACTACCGCACTCAATCGCATCCTACACGTGGGCCCTCGAGTTCTCAATTAATGTTATCAGATGTACGGCAGCATATGCTGCCAAGTTACGTAAGATCTAGACAGCACCTGATTGGTGTTCCTGGCCCAGCCAAGCCTTTTGTTGCCGAATATCCAGCATGCAGGGCGCTTAAATACCGGAAAGGATGGTGGTAGGGCTGGCTTACGTAGCCCCAGGGGGCAGTGCCTGTGGTGAGCCTCCGGTGTCACGGATTTCATTGTTCTAGAACTCTCTCTGACCATCATCAGCGCTAGCTTGATACTGCCCACTGCCGCCCCACGTTTCAGCTCCCAAGACTCTGCTGTAATTGGCTGCGTCGTAAAAGCAAGGATTCGGCACCTCCTAGCGTAGAGTCTAAGCCCCTGACAATTCCACATTGAGCATCTTGATAACTCCCTGTACGACAGCTCCAACAGCATCGTTCTTTTGTTTTTCTCATGACCACTATTTGCTTCTCATACTTTGTCATTATCAATCGTCTAATATGAAGTCAAACGAGCTTGTGGTTCTGCCCAAGAGGGCTAAATGGCAGCGAGCCTCCCGGCCAAAGGTCCGCACTGGCTGTTTAACGTGGTATGTCGCTTCTCACCCCCAACCGAGCGCTTAGCGAATATACGGCTAATATGCGGTGGTAATATAGCAAGTAAGTTTGGCATTGATTGTCGTCATGTTTATCGGCTCTAACCAATTTCTTTTCTTCAATTAATAGAGTCAGACATTTGAAATGTGACGAGGAAAAACCAACATGTCGTCGGTGTCGTGATGGTCGCGTCAAATGTGACGGTTATGCCGTCCCCAACAAGAAGCAAATTCAAGAGCGAGCATCCCTCCAACTACCAGCCAAGGTCCATTCAGTCCTCTCGCTCAACCCACGCGTGGCCGATTCATCCATCGAAAGCTGCTATTTCCACCACTTCCACCAATGGACTTCCTCACAACTCACCTGTGCCCCTGGATCATCAAATTTCTATCTAAATTACGTCCTGCCGCTTGCTCACACATGCGAGCCCATCAAACATGCCATAATTGCGGTGGGTGCGGCTCATCGCTTTTTCATGGCCGGACCAGAGACATGCTCACCATTGCAGCAGCTGAGGAGCCTAGCTATGCAACAGTACAACAAAGCCATCTCACATATTATACCTCACATGTGTCTTGACTCGGCTTTCGATATTCAGTGCACTCTGGTTTGTTGCTTGCTCTTCGTGGCCTTCGAGGGCATCAATGGCCGGTATGCTGAGTCAATTCGACATACCCGTGCTGGAGTTCGATTACTTTCATCACCCGCCTTGGTCGAGGCTGTGAAAGACAATAGAAGCGTCATGAAGCTCGCAGAGATGTTTTCTCACCTAGGTGTCGAGGCTTCGCATTTCCTGGAGGATTCCATCATCCCAGATAACCGCACAGGCAGTATCGATGCGTTATATGGCACAGACGTCTCAGATCAGCCATTCCGAGATCTAGACGAAGCTGCAAGCGCACTGCGGAGATTGGATGTCAGAGCAGTCGACATAATGGACCAGGAACCCTGCTGCCCAGAAGCAAGTTCACCAGGCAGCACGTTTGGCCGAGAACGTATGGAGCCCTGGGAGAGGGAGATATTCGACCGCATGTGGGGTGACTTGGATACGAGGTTCGAGGAATGGGACTCGCGGTTTGAGTTGACAAAAAAGCACATCGCTACTTGGGAGTACCAGGACCTGCACTCGCCACAGCTCACTTTTCTTACACTGCAGCAGAAGTTTTGGCGTATGTGCATGACGTGGGAAAACGAAGAATTCGCAGAGCCGGTCCCCGAGGCTGTAGAAGCTGTTCTCGACGCCGCCGAAGCCTTTGCACAAGCTATCATCATCCCAGGCCAAGCGAGCTTTTCCCTGGACGGCGACCTTGTTTCCAGTTTGTCCATGGTTGTGTGGTCTTGCTCAGATCCCGCTTTTCGCAACCGTGCGATGGATCTCCTACGGAAGTTGAATAGACGTGAGGGTATCTGGGACAGCCGGGAGATTGTGGAGTTGCACGAGGCGACGCTTGCGCTGGAGGATCCTAGGTCTTGGTACAGAAGAGACATCCCGGGTGGCGTTCCGGGATATGTCGCCGAGTTGGCCAAGTTTTCGTCGAGGACGAGTTTATGTAGATCAGGACTTTTGGCACCTGATTTTCTCACTATAACGAGTTAATCTCTTATTTTATCTAGAGACGCTTAGTAACATCGATAGTAGCCGGGATAAGGTATGTCCGACTGACTGGCGATTGACAGGGCCTGGAGGAGAAAGGATGTCCGGAGGGCTTTTACAAAATGTCCCCGAAACGTTCGGTAGAAATATTTAATCGGCCGCGGGGATAATTTAGAGCCTACAATAATTTCACGCCATGGAACGAATATGGTGAATATTTACATTGACAACCCCGAGGAGACGAAATTGTACCCTGGGGGTAATGATCGGGGAACTGAACCTCAAATATATGATATCTATAATATCTCGAGATTGGTATACGAGCACAGAGTAGGAGAGACGATGCTGATAATGTATATTGAAAATCGGTACCTCGACCCTTACTATCCTTCCAGCTTCAGGCTTGTAACTGTGGCAGATTGATTTGCGATCGATTAGCACTACAGCTGGTATATTGAGGGTAAACTTTGATGCACTTTTGTTTCCCAAGGAATAGGATAGACTTCGTCTTCACCGTTGTTGGATGACAAATAACGGCCTCCAGGGGCAAAACTGTCGATCGTAGACGATGTAACTCCAAATAAAAGATTGTTGGTGAAAATAGGGGATCTGCAACCGTGGGGCAGTGAAGATTCAAGCACCATCGAATGTATTTATCTAGAGCATACGTATGTAAGGTTTCAAGATGAACTACATACTTCACCCTACAACTATTGAGGTAACAACCTCACGTAGGGCGACAACAACGAAAATGATTCGTGTCAACTAACGCCTGAAGGAGGGATGGCCCAGTGGGGCAAGTAACAATGTTGCATTCCTGAACTATAAACTATGTACCAAGGTAGATCTCAAGCAACCTGATTGGCGCGTGAACACCTGTTTAAATTCGTCGGACGAATCAAAAATCCTCTGCCTTTAACCTAAGGTCAACCCCCGTTGGTAAGGTGTAAGGCCGGCAGGATTCACACCCATGACTTCGACCACGGACAGCAGCGTTCACCCCTGATGACCCCTGACATGCTCGCCATCCGAACTTTGTTTCGTGGAGAAAAAGCTCATACGAGATTTGGACCGCTTGCGTGGTTCTTGACACGATCAACAAAGACTTCACCATCTAGATCGAGGATATCGAGAGCTCGAGTTATAGCACTGATCCTGTCTTTAAAGTAGGCGACGGCCGATGGCTCCTCCTCAGTTCCGTGAGACAGTCGGCGCTTCTTGGATAGGGGTGTCTTCTCGTCCTCGGAGTTGCGTGAAGATGAAGAGGTGACGGAAGTCTGGGAGGACGATGCTTCAGTCTGGGTGGCACTCGGCGTGCTCTCGAATGGTTTACGCTTCGTTATGAGAGACCAGGGACCAGGGCCGTGAATTTCGCAGAGCCACTGCCGAGCTTCTTCTTCAGAAGCAAACTTTCTGACTGGAATTCAAGGTCAGATGTAGCTATTGGTCCTGGAAATGACCAACTCACAGTCGGGATTTCTGAAGCCATTGGTATATGAAGCACATATACCCCAATCGGTGGCGATGCCAGTCGCTGCGCCGCGGCCTATTGCATACCATGTCCTTTTCGTTTTAGCCATAGTTTCGAAGAGTTGAAGTATAAAACTAGTGTGTTGTGGCCGGCTGCCGTTATTTCAGTAAAAGACAGACGGCTTTTGTAATTCACTGGTTGTCAAACACCGCCGTCCTTATTGGAAAATCGGGATATTGTACCATACCAGACTCGGTGCATGCGCAACCCCATGCCGTTCCGATCCGACTTGCATGAGCTAGGTCGCTCCTTTTCTTCCGACCTTGTCCTGGGAAGTACCCACGGACTTTGTCACATGCATAAATTGTTTTTGGGTTGGGTGAGGGGTATCCGTCCAACGCATGTTGCCTCTTCCCTTTTATCTCAACAGGGGTCTTACATGGGTGCCTAGGCATGCATACGCATCGTGTTGCCGTTGTCCTCGGCAGTTTTTGGCGACGTCGGCTTGGCGCGGGTGGGCCGTTGCCTTTCCCGCAGGCCAACCGGAGTTAGGTTTAATGCCAAGATAGAAAAACACTATCGCCTTTCCTTCAGCCGCATCCGAATGTTTCAGACGCCAGATCCTCTTAGGCTTTACATCTAGGTAAGCATAGCAAAGCGTGTACTCAGAATCGTATGACAATGAAAGGCAAATGCTGACTATTTGCTTCTGCGCATCATTAGCCTACTTCCGACATCACCCGTCGCCTATTTTGCAAACTGCATCAATCCTTGCCAATTACGAAGTCGTTTCACTGTTGCCCGATCTGCAGTCTGCGCATGCTCTATCGCGAGGGACGCAGTTCAATCCAATTCCTTGGCTGATGGGGCCAACGGCCGCGACGGATATGTCCAGCCGCCCAAGCTCATCATTGAGCCCAACAGACGAACAAAGTCCAACGCGCTGGGGAAACGGCGGATGCCTAAGTAGGGTTACCCCCAGTCAGCGTAACGCTTGCTGCTAAGCAAGAGAGAATCGCTCTCTTATCAGAGGACTTAATGTGCCAACCACCCAGCCCACTGGCTGACTCAACGTCGCCGTCTAATGATTTTCCTGGGAAGTCAACCTTTCATTCATTACATTCGCCCTTGCACATTTCACCAGCTGTTGACATATTCCCAATCTTGAGTCTACTGCATCAACATGTCTGCATCTCCTCCTCACCTAAGCCCCCAGGGACCTGCTGCTGCGGGCCCATTGCCTACGTCCTCTTCCGAGCTCATGGCTTTCTTTCAGCAATGTATGATGCCACTGTCAGACATGACATGTCAAATTCATTGTGAACTACAGGAGGTTGCTCGGGATACTTCGTCTAGGCTCAAGTGTATTGAAGCAAGCCTTGGCAATACGGAAGACCGAGACTCGGAATTCCGTGATGAAGTCGACATGAATATTCCTACATCCTCGGCCCCTGAGGGCCAAAAGATAGCTGGGGTGCTTGCCAGCATCGACAAACGCCTTGGAGTTCTTGAAAAATCACCAAGTGAGCTCAAAGGCATCAACACTCGCCTGAGCAAACTCGAAAGCACACCCACGGAGCTAAAAAGCATTGTTATGCGTCTTGGTAAACTCGAAGAAGTTTATGTCACAGTGCCCAGTGATATTCTCATGGAACTCAGGGCATTATGCAGCAATCTGAGTGAACTTCAACAAAGGTTTCCCGGAGCACTTCCTGTAATCAGAAACGAAAAGGTCTTTCTCAAAGTCATCATCCCACCGAATGTTGATTGCGAGGAACTGATGAACACTACCGAATGTGGCAGACTGCAAGTAACACGCGAACTTGGTAATCAGTTTGAAAATGTCAAATCTGTGACGTTACATGACGGAAAGAAAATCCGATATCTTCTCATCGAGCTGCCCGATTGGGATGCGGAAGATTACCTCCGCCGCAACTTACACAAACTCCTTGACGTCTTCCAGCTCCCCCATAACTGCCTCGCAATAGGTCGTCGTTATACGCTATTGGTTCAGAAGTTTATGGAAGAGAGCAAGATGAAGAGAGACGTGGATATGAAGCTTTTCGTCAAACAATGGTTCCGTGATTGCGACGTCACTGCAAGAATCACATTCGGCCATCTTGTGTTGAAGACTTACTCTCTTCAGACAGCCATCTCACTTTGCCTAGTTCCCATTCTGATTGATTCTAAGCCCTATGACATCAAGTAAGTTTCGCACCCCACTCCTGCAATTAAGTGTTGGATACTAACGGCAGGACCAGAGCCATCTGCCCTGAGATGATGCCCGTCTTCTGCTTCAACTGTAACCTACCCGGGCACTTCGCGGATAACTGCAGAAGACCGACATGTTGCGGAAAGTGTGCAGGGGCTCACGACACCAAGTCATGTACCTCAACTGAGCTGCGGTGCCGTTTATGCGACAAACATGGCAAAGAAGGGCATGAGGCCTGGGACACCAAATGCGGAGATCCCAGATCTCTTAAAGAGCACGGCACTTCCGTCTTTTATAGATCGATTCAACCGCATTGGGCACCTATGGTCTACAAGTCGTCCCAGATTGAGCCTCAGTCCTCTTCAGTGGTGCCAAGCGGTCCCACTGTAAAGTCAAAGAAGCAGAAGGCGTTATCCAACGCAGCTGATGTCTCTGCGAATGCGATCCCCATCCAGGTGTCTCCTGGTACTTCTTCGTCTCAAGACCAGCCCAAGAGACCTCCAGGCAGACCCAAGAATGAAATCGTCTCAGACCCGAAACAGCCCAAAATTAATACATTTATGACAAAGTCAGGGGCTTCCTCGGGTACAAGGCAAGCCCCAGATCCTGAGGATATGGATGTGTGCGATGAAACTCCCGATGAGGATACGGAGATGGCTGATGGGACTCCCCACGAGACAAATGGAAGACCCCAGTCAACGCCTTCTACAACCTTTGCCAGTCACCCGATGGCCAATCCAGACAGTGGCGACAAAGGGAAGAAGGAAAAGGCTAAGAAGCCGAATAGTGGTAACAAGACTGGCAGCAGCGCTACATCGACGGGGACAGACAAATATCCTAACAACACTAGCACTGAGGCCAGAGTAATCACCACAGACGCCACTAGCACCGACAGTTGTATCGAGAATGACAACGGCAGCGAGGTTAGCAGCAAGGTCAAGACCAAGGCCAAGACCAAGACCAAGGCCAAGACCAAGGCCAAGACCAAGGCCAAGACCAAGGCCAAGACCAAGGCCAAGACCAAGACCAAGAAGAAGGGCAAGGAAAAGGCCAATGGCAAGAAAGAAGTCGCGAAGGCGCTTGATGATATTTCTTCCACTACCTCGCTTCCGCTTCCGACAACATCTGATTCTCAGGCCCTTTCTCAGCAGAGCGACAGGTTGCCTGAAGCCAACAGCTCCAGTGGTAAAGAGGGCATCCATCAGGCGAAGAGGAAGCGTTTACAAAGCCCTGACCTAGCATCAGAGGCCTGAAAAGCTAACCAGAGGTACGAAATAGGAAGAACTCTATAATCACTGTACTGTTTTGAAATGCAAAATCTCTGCTTTTATTGAACTTCTACTGTTTTGGCATATTGTCTGTGTGTCTATGTATGTCTGTGTTCGGCCTGTGCACCTGTGTGGAGTATATTTCAGTGAGTTAATTCGAAATATCGTAATACTACAGCCATTTTCTAGACATCGTGCTTCTACGGTTTGAAAACGGTCCGCCTATGACGATAGAGGGGAGGCAATCCGTGCACCCACCACCAGCACCTGGTCTAATTGCCCTGAGAGTCGTCTCCAGAAGTTTATACGAGATCCTGATGCTGGCAGCAAGTTGTTGTGCTAAGCGCCTTGCCTTGAGCCTTGCCTAGTTTCTTTTCTCTTTACGCCTTTTCCTCCTGGTCTTCTTAGAGGGGTTATTCCATGACTACCCTCCAGGAGGGAGCTACAGCCGGTTTGCCTCCGGCGGCCGTTCCAGGGCCTTTCCGGTAGCCTGTTCAGGCAACTTGAAGACAGTTCAGTCTCTCATCCACTGCTTCGGCAAGAGCTTCGTCATTGTTTCAACTAGGATATGAAAGACTCCATAGACCAGTGGCTATCCAATAGCCAGCCCAACCGACTAAATCTACCTGATAACCGGTGAGTCAAGATGCTACTAAGCCTTGGTAGACGGCTTATCTCCGTCGTCTTACAGTAAGAACTTTGCTTTTTCTCCAGGAACTTCTGGCAGTCCTTTCAGCCGGTGGACGAGACTGTACCGCTCCAGTGGGGGATGGCGCCGTCACTAGGCGCCGCAGCTGGCATAACAGCGGCTCGGCACCGTCACGGTGTGATAGTCGGATGCCCAAATCTGGCACGCTCCAGGCCCGGGGCACATTCCCGTCAGGCGACATCCCATCGTTCGAGATTAGCTCGTTCCTGCAGGAATCCCTACCGATTCAACCTCCCCTGCGGTGTATCGTTACGACGCTAGCCACGCTACCAAGCAAACCAGGTACACGGCACCCTCCCTAACCTGAAGAGGGTAAGACTCGTTCTCTCAATCTATATCGACCCCGATTCGTTTTGCGTCTGTCTTACCTGGTCTTTGTCTTCTTTCGTTTTTTTTTCTTCTTTTTTTCTTTCTTTTTTCAGGAGCTCAAGCAGCAGGGTTAACGCCACTAATGCAAAGGGGATTCAAGCCAGACATGCTTTCTCAAACTACATCGTCGTTGACTTGCTTGTTGTCTCTCTGCCCCCGTGCTCTCTAACCGAGCTCATGCAAGAGAGTATTTTTCTTTTCTTTTTTGCTACCAGGGGTGACGCAGCATAGTCAAGGCAGCTGATCTAGCTAATGCCAAGAGGATTCAAAGTAACCCACCGAAATGCATTCATTGCTCCGCGCTCGTTTGTGTCTTTTAGTGGTTTACAAAAAGAAATGAAGAAGGGAACACGAGAATAACACGGAGCTTCAACAGCAAGCAGCTGTCTGCGGGCTGCATCCTTCACCGTATCTCATGTCGGCGCTCTCAATCAAATTGATTGCCCAAGAATCAGCTCGTCCGGGCGCAGGGGATGGTCCACTTGATCAGAGCGGGCGCTATCGCAGTTTGCAGGGCTCCTCCATCTACGCCGTCGGATGGGCTTGCTCTAGACTTGTTATGCTTGGCACCTCGTCCATCACATGAGAAATTGACCATGGATGGAACGAGCATCGCATTTGCTCACATTGTCCATGCAGACAGCATAACGATTGCTGAGGAATGTGTTTTGAACAATGTTGCCGAGAGCGAAGAGAAAAGAGACATTGCCTCGGGTCGCACCCTCCCTCCTGACTACTGGGATGGTCTTGCATGATTCGAAGCAATCGAGGCGCGTTACATATATAACCGGAGGATTGTCCGCTACAAACTCCAACAACACATCAAAACACTCTCCAAACATCATTATATCTTCCTTACAAGACACCACCCAGATTCAAGCCGAGTGATTGCAACTAAACACTTCTCCCTATCTTCTTTCCATTCAATCTTTCTTCAACCGCCTTTACAAAGTACCACCTGCCGCCACCCACGACCTCCATTTGTGGGGGCGTCAATCCGCGTTCTGGGAGACATAAGGGCAGGATTGGATTTTGGGCCAATCCATCCTGCGCTGTCTCCCTCAGCCCAGCTTGACTCAATTTTGGTGAGTCTCTTGTATTTACCACCTCCAATAGCCATCTTTTGAGTGCTCTAACTGACATAAACTGACTTGACATTCCCAGTAAATCCATTCCCAGAACTTGCTGCTGCTGAATGGTGTACCCCATCTGACGTGGGCTTTCCTTCCACCCAACCTCTCCCGTTTCTGGTGAGTCTTCTTTATCAAGCGGTTGACTCTGTGTAGTCAGGTGTATTGTCTAACGCATTCTTTACTTCTTCTCAGTCGGCTTTCAATCAGCCTTGCCTTTAATCAGTCAGTCCCTCGCATCCATCTTCCACCACTTTGAGGTGTGCCATCTAACCTTTGCCTTCTTCTTCTTCCTAGTCGATTCATTACCGGCGCTTGTTGCGTTACTCGTCCCCCGTCCCACACATCGACAACCCCGTTTGTCCGGACCCCGACTCCCTCTTGCTACCCGCTGCACTTAACCTTCTGGACTGGACTGTCTGCACGGCTGATCCCTGGCCATGGCCAAAGATTGGTCCTCCATGGGGAATAAAGCGCAGCAGAAGGCTCAGAGGGCTCATCAACAAGCCCAGCAGCGTGCCAAAGAGCTCCAGAACGAGATCGACTTCCTGTCCCGTGAATATTTGATCATCGACCAAGCCAACTTCAAGACTTCATGGAGACGTCACAATTCTTTCAATGAGTGCCAAGAGGCAGGCAAGAACGGTGGTCCAGCCGACGTCATAGTCGGGTGTGACCCATCTCCAAAAACAGCATGGCGTCGCACTGGGAACTACTGGCTCGAGATGCGCCCTAACAGAACCCTAGTCGAGTCCGACAATCCCAACGATCCGAACCGCCCAAAGCGTCCGAAAAGACCATCCCACGCGAATGGCCCAGTTGACCTGAACACTCCGGACGACGTCGACAATGATCCTCAGCAGCCGAAGAAGGACAAACCAGTGGCATTGGAATTGACCAGGGTTTTCTTTCTCATCCACAAATCTATCCCCAAGGACAGATGGAGAGTCGTCTACTACGATGACGACAACAGAGACATGGTGGCGACTCTCTACATGTCAACCTCGATTGGCGAAATTGCCATACACTCTGTCTACAACGTAAACCAACCAAGCAAGAGGATCAACGTCGATTTACTGCTGCAGAGGACAACAACTACTGGACATGACGTTGTCATGGGAGGTTTCAACCTTCACGATTCGACATGGGCTGGTCCGCTTTTCAAGCCTAGCCTTCGAACCCAGGCGGCAATCAGTCTGCAGAGGGGCATGAGGAGTGCAAATATGCATCTCAAGACCCCACGTGGCACAGTAACGTGTACAGCCGCATCGGGTGACAATCACAAAACGGCGGCATGTATTGATCTTGCTTTTGTCAGTGAAAGTCTTAGCGACAAGGTCATGAGTTGTGGGGTCTTCGCCCAAAACCCATGGGAGCCCAGTGATCATCGTCCCATCCGCACCCTTTTCGACGTGAAGCCTCACAGAGACACGAGTACTCGATACCAGTGGAGAAAGGCATCTCCGGGTACCCTGAAAGCCAGCATTTCCAAACGAACGGCAGCCTTGATTGGCCGGGAGCCACAAACAACTGAAGAGACGCAGTCTTACGCCGAAGCTCTCTGCACGGCCATCAGTGAGGGCGTGGAAGAGTCAGTTCCTTCCTGTCTTGCGAATCCTCCGCCGGTACGTCAGCCCATTGACCCTTATTTGAGGGCAATGGTGCAGAGCGACGGGCTCGCGCCAGGACTACCAACCGCAACACCAAACCGGAAGGCCCGCAGAGCCCAGGAATTCCGACTTGCGCGAGCTTTGCATAAAAAAGAGCGCACACCGTATCGAAAGTACATGCAGGATATGGGGGAGGCCCGCAACGGGCTCTGGTCAGCCACAAGGCTGGCCAAACAACAATGCAAAGACCGCATTATCCAGAACATGCCGCCACTTGTTGAGGGTAAAGATCCAGACATCAGGGTGTTCGCAACTGAGAACGAAAAGCAGCAATGCTTGATGCGTAGCCTCTGGCCTGAAAATGGTGATTTCGACAAATCGCCAGATGTTGCTTTCCCATATTTGAATCCTGATCAGAGGGCGTTTGTGATGGACCAGTCCTTGACCAACGGCGAGGTCGATAGGATCGTTCGCGAACTTAATCTGGGAAAGGCCGCTGGCGAGGACAAGATCGCCAATGAAGCAATCAAGATGGCTCGTGAGGCCTTGGTCCCCTTCTTGGCCACATTGTTCCGTGCCTGTCTGAAATTGAGTTACTATCCCTCACATTTCAAGATAGCCATCACTGCCATGTTACGCAAGGATGGGAAAACTACTTACAATGTCGCCAAGAGCTGACGCCCTGTCGCACTACTGCCGTCTGTGGGGAAGATGCTCGATAAGATCGCAGCCAACCGTCTAAAAAAGGTTGCGATGGATGAGCTGCTTCTTTCCAAAACACAGTACGGCAGGCCTGGTGATTCGACGTCTCACGCTGTTCAAGACATTGTCGAATTCGTCCACAAGGCTTGGTCGAGAAAGATGAGACGAAAGCTCGGGAGAAAGTTAACCATCATGGGTCTCGACATGGCTGGTGCTTTCGACAGAGTCAACCGTGAAAGGCTCCTCCAGGCTCTTGCCGACAAGGGCATACCCGAATGGTTCCTACGCCTCATGCAATCATTCCTTTCTCACCGCATCACCACCCTCAGATTACCCCAGAGTACCTCTGGACATTTCTCTGTCAACACCGGAGTTCCTCAGGGCTCACCACTCTCACCGCTCCTTTTCCTTTTTTTCGCAACTCCTCTACTCGAGCATATTCAGACGCAAGAAGTCCCCTTGATGGACATACGCTTGTTTGTATATGTTGATGATATATACCTGGTGGTTGGATCACGCTCATACGAACAGAACTGCCACGGGCTAAAGATACTTCATGACAAGATCATGGAGTGGTCTGACGCCGCTGGCGTTGAGTTTTCACCCCACAAGTATAAAATCATGCATTTTAAGGACCCAAGGGACGGCGGACCCGACTGCGAACTACTCCCTGATATCGAGGGGTTGAAAGACAATCCCGAATGTTTAGAGAGGGAGTCTCTCCTGGTCCTGGGGGTCTGTTTGGATCCTCAACTCACATGGGATCCTCACATCAGCCACATTGAGGAAAAGGTTGAAAAGTCACTCAGGTATCTACGGAGTATAACTGGACCGACTTGGGGAATGAGCCTCAAGAACACCAGGAGATACTATCTGAGTAAGATCCGTCCGACGATTGCGTACGCATATTCTGCATGGTTCATCCACATACCTGGCAAATCGCTCCGACGGGCCTTGAAACTTGATCAGATCGAGCGGCTGGAGAAACTCGAATACAAGTGTCTCAAACTTGTATCTGGTTGCCTTGGGAATACATCCCGCGCTGTGTTGGAGAAAGAGCTCGGCATTCATGGTATTCGAAACTTCCTCTACACCTCGATGCTGGTATCGAGAGCCAGCGCAATGAGACCTGTGCTGGGCGAAAAGTCTTCGCTGAAAGTGACCTCACGGGGATTTCCTGGAAAAGGATCAGCTTTCCGGGCTACGGTACATGACCATTTGAACAAGGAAGCTGAGGCTCTGGCTCTACGAACCGCCAAGTACCAACCAGCGCCGAGCAAGGGCCAGCCCATGAACGAAGAATCCTGGCTCAACACGAACAAGCGTAAGGCCGCCATAAAGCAGCAAGCGTTACGTGAAGCAACACAGAGGAGCTCCGAATCTTGGAATATATACCGCCTCGAACGTGCTACGAGACACCGCTCTGTGCACTATCCTCAGGCGATGGAAGAGAACTGGGACCTTGGACTGCTTGAGTACTACGACGGCATGAAGCGCGGTGAGAGTACTTTGCTGTTACAGATGCGATCCGAGTTCATCGGTCTGAACGGCTTCCTCAACAACATCCGAGCAACACGGCCTGTGCCCAACACCTCGGCCACGCCAACGGCCAGTTCCAATCCAACTACCATCTCCGAATTGGTCGCCGCATCTTGCCCCTGTGGACACTCGAAACAGACTGTCTTTCACCTGTTTATGAACTGTCGGGATCTACATGCTGCGAGGTCTCAATTGCGGAAAGCCATGGGCACGAAGCAGATCGTTTGGCCTCAGCTGCTCACGACGCACGCTAAGGTCGTCACGGAGTGGGCCATGGTCCACTTCAAGCTGGATCAGTTCAACCTTGTGAGGCAGGACTCCCGTTTCAGCACCTAGGCTGGTGCTGAGACACCACACGACGAGGTGCAGAGAAGCAAACATATCGAAGGATGAGGCTTCAGCAGCCCACTTCTCCATTTTGGTGGTGCTCGCTTCTCCGCACCACGTTCTTTTTAGGGGCATTCTTTCTTACCTCTGGGTTTGCAAAGAAGTCCCCTGATGAATTTACTGATGAATTTATTGATTACTTTTGCCATACGCATCCACAGGTCGGTCAGGTTGTTTGATGTCATCGTGTTGGTCATGTGACTAGTCACGTGACTCATTTTCTTGTTGCCGTTGCCGACACGTCCTTCTGCGAAGGTAAGTCTGTATTCATGGATCATCACACTATTCGTTACAACTTACTCAGACAGTCTTTTGACTTTAGGTCTATTGACTTTCGACTACAAACTCTTAATTGGTAAGTCGCTTTTATTGTCTCCCTTCCCCGTTCTGTGGCCGCTTTACTGACCTTCATCTTCGGCCCAGCAGAACACGCGACAGAACCCCTCCTCAACAGTACGTCCTCGCCAGTCCCCACCATTACTGATCATGACCGGTAGGATCTGACATAGTCAGATCTTCAGTTCTTGAAGCTCTCCTCTTCAAAATGCCATTTGTGTTCCAGCTTTGCTAACATTTGTCTCTTGCTAGAACCTTCCACAACATTACCCCTCCTGTATGTTGCCACTTCTTTGTTTTCCCTACTTCGCCTCAACTCATTCAACTCCCCTCTTGGTGAGCTAGTCGCCTACCTTTTTATCTCCGCCTCAAGTCACAAGTACCGCTCTTCCGATACCATTACTCCTCTCCTCTCCTCTTCTCCTCCCCTCCTACTGACCAAGTTGCCCACAACAGTTGCGGCCAAAGGCCAGCCTGGCTCGTACAGTACTCTTGCCTATGAGATGTTCCGTGATCTTTACTAACTTCGATAGTTACGGGCTCATGGCCTCGACCTCCAGGATGACTTGCTCGGCTTGCATTCTCAAAGTCATGAGCCAAGGCTCGTACGGGTTAGTGTACGTGTTTCTATCTAATACCTATCGCATACTGACTATGTCTTCCCATAACAGTCCCGGCGCCGTAACGTCTCTTACCCAGGCATCCTCCTCCTGATCTAGCTGCTCCTCCCATCGCAGCTTCTCCCTTAGTCTCTCGAGACTATCTAGCTCGTCTTCAATCCAGTCCCTTCGTGGCGTACGCAGGGATTCAAGAAGGAGCAATTTACAGCCAAACATAGCTAGCTGGACTGACAGCTCGGCTCCCCTGGCTCCGTGAGTGTTTCGTATAGCGCGTACGAGACCTTCTGCTTCTCTTCGTAGGTCTCTTCTTTTTCGCGGCGACGTGTTTTCGAGGGCCTGTCCGATGAGAGAGAAGATATCGTGCACATCTCGATAGTGCACGGCAGCTTGCTGTAAGCTCCTTCGGATGGTAGGCATCGGGCTATTGAAGCTGCGATTAAGGTCAGCAATACGGATCAATTGG